>JARK01001350.1:1229887-1241106 GCA_000688135.1 Ancylostoma ceylanicum | reverse complement strand
CTATTAGGGTGTTAAGTTGGAAATGCGCGCTGAAGTTTCGACGTTTTTATGAATGTGTTGCTAAACCTTTTTCGCCAGACTTTTAATACCTCTTGAAAGAGCAAATCAGGTAGTATTTTTTCGTATACGGGTTGTCGAGTACTCCTTCATTCTTTGTTTTTTAAAGGAATTCATAGGAATACCGACCAAAATTTTAGAATTTCTGTTCCCTAATTTCATGTTGTTAAAGAGCGTGAAACTGCAGCGGAGCACCACTACAGATCATATATAGAATTAAGAGAATTTTTGGTGTATTAATTGGCTAAATCCATGCAACAATAAATTACTCGAAAATGGCCTCGAACTTGGGTAACTGAACCGAAATTCCGACTGAAAATCGTTTCCTCGACTGCCCTGTTCTTCACATTTAGAATTAGGAGTCGCGCTTGGGATCGCCTAAGAGCAAAGACTTTGCGCTATCAGGCGACCACTTGCTTGCTTCGTTTAAGCCGTAAATAAATGAGAAAAGTTCCAAAACTGCGACGAAACCAAATTTTGGGTAAGCCGCTATTGTAGGTCACTGCGTTGCGATAACCCAGAGGAGAGCCCTCACTCTTTTTGTGGAAGATGTCGAAGATTCAGCAATACTAATTCTGTATTGGACTTGGACTGGGGTGTTGAAGCTTTGTTTTAAAAAAAATAATTTGTCCGATGCAAAAACGCGCATTTCCAACTTAACACCCTAATATGTTAAACAAATTTTGAATTGAGGAAGTGAGGCAGGACTTAACCATTGAAATCATAGCATAGATTAAAAGGAATTTTTGTGTTCGATTCCTCTTAGAACCCTTCTTCAAGAAGACAAGGAAGAAGGGTAGACGCGAATGGAGTAAAAGACCTGAAATGGTGAAGAATAACCATCAAAATGAATTAAAAACATCTTATGGGACTGCGCGTGTTTGTGTTTTTAAATCGATCCAAAGTTTGCGAATTAAAAAGTACGAGATCGATTTTGCCACAGACTAATAATTCTTCAGAAACATGTCTGAGGCAACAACGTTTTCTCGCCTTGAAAATACCCATAGAGTTGTGCTTAAAATAGGAGCAATGGCATTTAGAGGAAAACGAGGCAATTTCAAATCAAAAAATTGCTTCAGCTGTCAGCTTGCGGAATCAACACGTCCAAACGATTTTATTAGGTTGTTGCAAAATCGATGTCGGATTTTGACAGTTGGACTTTGAATTGTCGTAACTCGGCAAAAACTGAACCTTTTCTGCAGCTTTAGTACTCATTTGAATCAGCACATCTTCGCCATTTTTCCGCTGAGTTTTCCCTCCGCTAGGCCTGAAGCCAAGCTTTTCAGATCCAGGAATATCGGCGAGATCGTTTTGAGCTAACGCATTTTTGCGGCTTATTTCTTCTCTCAGGGATAGGTCCCACCGCTTGAATTTGTGCACATCTGTAGGGGAACAGTCCTCTGAATCAGGCAAATACGGAAGAGTCTTGATCTCCGCCTGCATCTACTTCCAGAGCGTCTTGAGTGAAAAGTGTGGTCTTGAGCCACTGTGAAATACTGGAGGATAACCGAATTGGATCCACTTGTTCAGTTTTTCTATCATGCTCGTTTCTCCGATGGCCCCAAAAATAATGGAATAATGAACCACAAGGCCACCTTCAAGATATTGAACATGTCTCCTGGTGATAGCTTCTACCAGTGTTTTCAAAACGGCGTTGACGTCATCGAATTTTAGTCCATAACTCTGAGGCACGTGTTTCCAATACCAAGTGACTTGGGTCAACACTGGACGATCACTTTGTTGGGCATTCCCTTCTGCATAGGTTGGTAACATTTCATGTCCAAGCCACTCTCTTGCTATCGAGTTCGAGTCCACGAAACAGTTTGGGACGAATTTAAGCGGATGAATACATTTTGATCCAAGCCCCGAACCACAATAAAAGTGGGAAGATCTGAATAAAAATGAATAGGCAGAAAGAGGAAGAAATGGGCTTTAGAAAGTACAAAATAAATGGTGGAAGCAGCATTTCTCTTTCCAAAACATCACTCCAAAGTTCGTGGTTCAAAAATCCGACATCGATTTTGCAACAACCTAATATATTGGCCCCATTAACAGCATTCCTTTGCCGGTTTTTCAAGAAGGAACCATCGAACACTCACTGAGTTCTGAGCCCATTATGAATCGTCATTGAGTTTCTTTGTTGGGAGTGTGGGAACAATAAATTATGAGAAAACCAACTGACAAATGATAGCTTTGTCGCAAATCCTGAGATGTATGGATTGGGCAGGGAACAACGTGGTTAATAAGAAACAATGCTCTAGGGAGGGCACCGTCGGGTCTCGACGTCGCCTGAAATTTATCCCGAAAACAGCATGACATGCACCTACAAGGCTTTTTTTCCGATAAACGTACAGGTGTTACTGCGAAATTCTTGTAACTCCCGACTCTTACTCCAATTCAAAGCGATAAATTCGGCGCGCTCTGTTGCATGTCTAGCGAGGAGTTTTGTACAACGAAGCTCGTTGCCATATATGTATACATAATTTCACGCCAAATGTGTTGACTTTTCCTCGGTTAAGGTGTCTATTAGAGGCGAGTCAGTCGAGTCGAGCTTCGACTAGCTGCACTTTCGAGTAACTCAAAATATTGACTACTAGACGGCATACCCGGCTCCGCTCGGGAGTTTTATAACCCGAGCATTCACGCTGATGCGGTTAATTATGATACAAATTCATCCATTTGAAGTGCTCATCGTTTCGGGCATCACCAAGTCAAATAGTCTCGTTAACCTTTTTAACCTGTTCGAACATGAAAAAGCGCTAAAGCAATTAATCGATACTTTCTTGCAAAATAGTTGTCATATTCGTGTTAGACATATTGGAGAACACCACCAGACATGTTCTCACCCGTCCCCGAGCATAGATGGAAAAAATAGATAAAATCAATAAGTCGATACCCGCGCCCAAAATGGTTGCCATTTTCGTACTCAGCGCATTGGAAAACCCTAGTAGACATGTCCTTGCATGTCCCCGAACGAAGGAGGAAAAAAATCAATAAAATCAATAAATCGATACCCCCGCCCAAAACGGTTGGTATATTCGTGCTCAGCGTATTGAGTAACTCTAGTGGGCGTGTTCTCGCCAGTTCCCGAGCAAAAACAACGAAATATCAATAAAATCGATATAATCGATAAGCTAATCGATAAGGCCAGGTCAAAAGTATCCTATAACCTCCGCCGGCCCATGCTGTACCTGCATGCAAAATTTGGTCAGGATCGGTTCACTCTTCGCGATTTCTATTCATTACATACATACACACGCACACATAAACTTTCACTTTTATATATACAGACTAGACGCTGTGCCCGGCTTTGCTCGGGTGTTTCATTTCTCTCGGCTATCTAACGCTGATGATAGAAATTGTTGAATCCAATTAGTCCCTCAAAGTACTCATTATTCTTGTGATCAGCCCAAGTAACCCTTCTTAGCCCACTCTTGCCATAGAGCAGGTGAGGTTCTTTGTTAGGTGAATTCTTCTGAACCTTCCTTGCCATATTTACGTTCAACGTGTAAGAGAACCCCAGTGGACGTGTCCTTACCTATCAGTAAGCAAAGGGAACCCCAGTAGGCATGTCCTCCCCGACCCGTGGGCGAAAATAGCGAAAAGTCAATTAAAATCGATAAATCAATGCTTGGTGCGAAATGGTTGTCATGTTCGTGTTCAGTGTATCGGATAACCCTAAGTAGGCATCTTCTCCCTGACCCGGTGGCGAAAATACCGAAAAATCAATAAAATCGATAAATCAATACTTGGTGCAAAATGGTTGTCATATTCGTGTTCAGCGTATTAGATAACCCCAGTAGACATGTCCTCCCCGACCCGTGGGCGAAAATACCGAAAAATCGATAAAATCGATAAATCAATAATTGGTGCAAAATGGTTGTCATATTCGTGTTCAGCGTATTGGATAACCCCAGTAGGCATGTCCTCCCCGACCCGTGGGCGAAAATACCGAAAAATCAATAAAATCGATAAATCGATAATCAATCGATAACCTAAGGTGGCCTAAAACCTCCGCCGGCCAGAGTTGTATATGTGTGCAAAGTTTGGTCCCGATCGGTTATCTCTCCGCGATTTCTATTCGTTACATACATACACACATACACACACACACATACATACAGACATTCATTTTTATATATAGAGAAGATTCGGAAAAGCCCACAAGTCGAGTAATTCCAAACATCGACTATTCGAGAAGAATTTCGTCGAGTCAAATGTGCAATGGGGGTGTTTACCTCAGCCCACAAATAAGCTGTCACATTGAGGACAAGCGTGAGATGGTCAACTCTGCGAAGATAAGTCAGCGCTCATATCAGCTATGACAACTGGTCGTGTCAACTCTGTCAATCATGTTTCTCGAAGTCAATGTAATCAGATAGCAGTACATAACTACCTCAATCTTTCATTCTTATTTGGCGTTCAGCGCAAAAAAGTGAACTGCAAATTTGCTTCGATGAAGTATTTCACATTATATTATAGTTAACTCAAGGTAAAACCGAACTTTGTCTGGTTAAAAAAAAGCCGGCTGGTTCAGCAAATACTATGCCAGCGATGGTTTCTCTGGATCTGGAGACAAAAATAAGAGTCATTAGATGGTTCAATAATTGTGAGTACGAGTTCACAGCTAATGTACGCAATAGAGGAATCAAACGAACCTAAACAGATAGCATTACCAACCGATGCTCAAGCTCTTCTGGTTACCACTATGTATTAGGTTGTCGGGAAATGATTGAGACACTCCACTGAAAATTCTCTCTTGCATCCCTCACACATGGCTTGGGCCCAGGATATGTGAGTATATGATAGCCTGGTCCCTGAACAATTACACCATGGGTATGACATGGCATAGCCTTACGCCATGGTGCAAGTAGGAGCGAGAATGCACAGACAACTAATTCGAGTGATTTTCTTTCATGAGCATCTGTTGAGCGCCAGTGCGAGTAGGAGGAGTGCCTATACCATCATGGCATTTGGCCCGGTGCTCGTCAGTCGAGCAACCATGAATCGTCTGTTCTGGTACTTCGTTTCAGAAGATATGTCATCTCAAAGACATTTACCAATTATGCGACCTCCTGAGCTTGAGAGCACGAAATGCTCCGTCGGAGTTGCTGGCAACGTGATGAACAACAACACCTTTTGCAATAATCAATTCAGGGCAATGACCAGCAAATATGGAGAAAAGAGACATCGACTTGTCGAAGTGCACATTTTGGTTCACAAAAATCACCCTCATATGGATTTGTCGACTCGTCCTCAGCAGGAGAAGCAGACATGGGCCACGTTGCCATACTCGATATCCTTGCCCAATCTTGTATTCTCCAACTAACACCCTATTCGGTCACTCAGGCACTCCTTGGCCAAGCAATACTCCGCCAACTTCGAGGATTTTTGAGCATTGACTGGTGGATTCTTCGACCTGTGGCTTCTTGATTTCTGAACCTGTGGAGACAAGTCTGACCCTGAAGGGTGGCCTAAGGTGATGGGTATACATTGTGCCCACAACAGGTCCCAAGGTTTCCTAATTGAAAAGAAAAAGTTTAAAAAGTGGTAAAAATCTGGAGTGTCTCAATCATTTCCCGACAACCTAATACTATTCATGTGCTGGGTTATGAGCTGTGAGCGAGCTTTTCCTTTGTCTGGGAAACGTAATATGGAATTGCACAAAACGGAATTAACAGCTCAAAAGGCCTTGTTTGTACCTGAATGGAAGTATTTTTTTCTTTCTGCTTCCTTTCTCTCAAAACCATGAAAAACCTCTCACGCATTGCACATTCTGCTTATTATATTCACTTCAGGAAAATGCAACGAGGCTCAGGGCTGTTCAAAAGCAATCTCTATATATAAAGTAGAAAGTCTGTGCGTGTGTGTGTGTGTGTGTGTATGTAATTAATAGAAATCGCGGAGAGTTAACCGATCGGGACCAAACTTTGCACACATATACATCTCGGGCCGGCGGAGGTTTTAGGCTACTTTAGGTTATCGATCGGTTTATCGATTTATCGATTTTATTGATTTTTCGCTATTTTCGCCCAAGGGCCGGTGAGGACATGTCTACTGGGGTTATCCGATACGCTGAACACGAATATGACAACCGTTTTGCACCAAGTATTGATTTATCGATTTTATTGATTTTTCACCATTTTCGCTCAAGGGCCGGTGAGGACATGTCTACCGGGGTTATCCAATACGCTGAACACGAATATGACATCCGTTTTGCACCAAGTATTGATTTATCGATTTTATTGATTTTTAGCCATTTTTGCCCACGGGTCGGTGAGGGCATGTCTACTGGGGTTATCCAATACGCTGAACACGAATATGACAACCATTTTGCACCAAGTATTGATTTATAGATTTTATTGATTTTTGGCTATTTTTGCCCACGGGTCGGTGAGGACATGTCTACTGGGGTTATCCAATACGCTGAACACGAATATGACAACCATTTTGCACCAAGTATTGATTTATCGATTTTATTGATTTTTGGCCATTTTTGCCCACGGGTCGGTGAGGACATGTCTACTGGGGTTATCCAATACGCTGAACACGAATATGACAACCGTTTGTACCAAGTATTGATTCATCGATTTCATTGATTTTTGCCCATGGGTCGGTGAGGACATGTCCACGGGGGGGGGGGTTCTCTAATAAGCTGAATATGAATATTTCAACCACATTCCACGAGAGAGTTATCGAAAAAAAAGATAGAGTTATCGATTT
This sequence comes from Ancylostoma ceylanicum, assembly GCA_000688135.1. NCBI lineage: Eukaryota > Metazoa > Nematoda > Chromadorea > Rhabditida > Ancylostomatidae > Ancylostoma > Ancylostoma ceylanicum. The sequence continues at coordinate 1,234,326 of JARK01001350.1, read as the reverse complement.
TGTCGATTTTTCTGCCTCTACTTGGTGATAGGTGTAAACCCGCCCACTGGGGTTCTCCAGTACGCTGAACGTACGTGAATATGGCGAGGATTTTAGGGTTAATTACCTACAAAACAACTTTTCTTACACTCTGACAGAGGTGAATAAAAAAGGATTTCTGGGCTGATCATGAAAATGATCAGCACTATGCAAGGATCGTTGGGTTTAAGATTTGTCGTCGTCAGCGTTAAACTGCCGGGAGGAATGAAACTCCCGAGCGAAGCCGGGCATACCGTCTAGTAATAAATAAATACATGAACAAATAAATGATTAGATTTATAGACAGGCATTGGAGTAGCACTTATTTTCAGCTAACGTGGTCCTATCAAAGTAAGTAGAAAATTTTGTTATTGATTACGAAGTTATCCATGTTCTTCATAATGTGTTTGGACGGAGTTCATCACAGCCTTCGACGTTGGGGGTTAGCGCAGTGCGATGCGGCGCCGTTATCGCCAGAGCGACCAGGGGTTCGACTCCACCGCTGATGATACCTCATGCACCACTCTGAAAGATAGTGTGGAAAGACAAACTACGTAAAGAGGCTGAGGTTTGGGTCATTTTGGCGAAGCATACCCATGAATCAAGTGGATTTGAATGCCTGAAGTATTATATAAGGACTGATTTATGTAGTAATGATATAGTCTAACAACAAACCTACTGCAAGAAAGGTAACATCACCTCGAAAACTTATTCGAACTTTTCGACTAAAAACACACGAACCACATGATTATTTTTGTTTTGTTTCTTTATTGTCCCCTTTCTTTCACGTTTTTCCGTTCATGCTGCCTAGGAATGCAACCATAGCGACCATCAGCAATTCTTTTCCTGAAAGAGGGAGCTTTCCGAACATCTGACAACTGCAGGATGGCAGGACAAGCTGATGGAATTCGCAAACGCAAAGACAGCTTATCGGTGAGTTTATTTGGTATCCTTAACCAATATGAACAAAAACCACAAACTTGAGTTTCCAACAAAGTATAAAAGCCAGTAAATTACAGCCATTCTCAAGTAAAATCTATTACATCAATTGTTTTTTTCTATCCTTTATCATTCTTTTGATTTCTCATTCGCACTAGCTCCCATTTCCTAAGCAGCTCATAAAACTGGTAACATTATGACGGTGATACAAGTAATTTCATGACGAGTATGATTCCGACGACTCCACCAAGAAGGAAAAGGAAATGAATCATATCGTGGATGATCTGGAAAAGGAGGCAGCAGATGAGAAAAAAGAAGAAACAAAGTGGAGGTTTGTTTACGCAAATCCTTATGCGAAATGATTATTTTTGAGGGCGGAAAATTTCCAGCTCTCCGCTGTCACTTGTCCTTTCCTTTAGTTATAATAGACTTCTTCTATCGCTTTCCAATCCCTACCTAAAAGGTACACATGCGATGTAAAGCAGTCTGTCCTCTCGTAGAATCTAGACTGTTTCCGTACTCTCCTAATTTGATGTACCACATCGATGAAAATTTCATTTACAAATTGTTCAAGTTGTTCTTTTGGTGGGCTGTTCCAAGTTTTTTTATGGAATGTGTGTAATGAAATGTGAATTAAATGCATGTTCTCATCATTTTGAAAACTGTACATAGTTGAACTGCAAAGCGCCTATTGCCGTGACCGCTAAAGGAAAAGAAACTCACAGAAGTATGTAAAACTTTCACATTCTTTGCCATTTCTGGGACCATTCTTTGTCATTTACGAGACGACAACCGGATGTGAAAGTCTTGAAGAGAGAGAATCGTCCCGTACTACGTCTCTGAGGCGTGGATATTAATGTTAAGGACCGAATAATGCACTGGATGTATTCGGATTCAAAAATTCGAGTTCAGATAAGTTGGAATTTCGGAATTTTGAAAACGAATGAGAACTATTCATATACAACCTTTAAAGAATGATAACAAGAATCTGAGGCTTTCTCTTATTCCAGCACATGAATTTTTTCGTCGGGTTCCGAATCTACGAGCAAATTGATTAAACTATTCGATTTCTTTTCTGTCCTAACTCTGAAGCGAAAATCCAAGTCATTTTCAAGCGAAACTTGTTGTTGTGGGCTATACTCCGAATTTCGGTTTTTTTTTGCGACTTTGTCGAATTTCCGCAATTTTTCTATGCATCTAAGTGTAAATGAGCGCACTGTAGGCATTTTTCGGGGTTGTGTGGGGTGTTATGTCCTGTCAACAGGGCTTTAGCCACAAAATCGCAAGATTGCGTGCGACAGCTGCCCAGTTTCGCAAGGCCAAAACAGCAGTCTAGGCATCTTTGCTTGAGAAAGGCATTTTCCCTCAGATGAAACTCATAGTCGCTCCATGGTTCCATAAACAAAATTCCTTTTCGCACGGAATCTGTACACCTTTGTGATCAGAAACTCGTAGAGATTCTCTTCTTGTGAATACAACGACTCTGTTTCTGAGGAGGGACGGCGCCTACAAGCGATAAACTTCTAAAGTTTTGGTCAACAGTGCAAACGCTACACGTGCACTTCATTGTCTTTTTCACGTCTATCTTGATTGTAAATCACTGTTATAAAATTTACGGGAAAGGATCACTTTCAGGCGAATGCGAGGAGCAATCAGAGACTGGGGCGAGTCGTCGTCCTGTCACGGCATACCACATATGGCACAGGCTTCCACCGTGAGTCGTCCTTGTATTGTAGAAAAGCTTCATTCACAGAAGCTCAAATTCGCATATGACTTGACGTTTTGCACAGTTCTGTGCAGCTATCGTCTGGTCAATAATCCTGGCATTCTGCGCCGTTGGCTTCGTCTACTTCTTCACTGACACGTTGTCTCAGTATCTACGATTCGACAAGATTGTGCAGTTGAACGTGAGTTTCAGAACGTTTCAAAATATTGGTTTCAAGAGACATATTGGATTTAGCACTATGTATCAAAAGTATGGTGCCTGTGTTCTGAATTTTCAAAAGGCATCATCTATGGGATGGCCTGATGTGAGGACGTACGCAATCTAGAAAAGCCCAATATGAGATGCCCTCATGTGACAATCCATGCCTCCACGAAAAAAAAAACGACAAGATATTTATGACAAGATATGCATGAGACGAGCGCCAATTTCAAGCGCAGTCATAACGTCGATCAAAAGAACGACCTAGACTGGCATCCGGAAACTGAGGTTCGCTGGACGCAACACGTATCCATCGAGTGACTCCGCTGATGCAGATGGCTAAGTTCATATAAGCATCGCATGGCATGTTCATGTTGGCATCCCACCTGGGCCTCCGGTATCAACCATGCGTATCTCATGCCCTTTTCATGCATATCGGTGCACATTCCATGCCAATGTTGCTTGCATGAAGTTTGCAAGAGCTTTGCATGAGTTAGGCATACATATGTGGCGGAACCTTGTGAATACTCTACCGAGTTCCTTGATTTCCTGCGGGGAAACATATTCCCTATACATAGATCTGCCAAATTTCTACCGGATTTCAAGTTATTCCATCTTTTATGCCGCTCCATCACCCAGAGATAGAATACTCCAAACAACTTGTCTGATCTGAGACATGCTCAACCCATGGCTTGTTGACAACTTTATCTGGGCTTTCCCTGTTGACAAGTCGTCGACCCAAACGACCCAAAAATTGCAAACAACTTGCAAAGCCTACAATCGACCAATCTGCAAATTGTCGACAAGCTTTGGGCCGAGCAAGTTCTAGATGAAACCAGTCTTGTTCTGGGGGTTCTGAGTGCATAGTATACTTCGGACCAAATAAAAATCGAATAATTTTGTTTCTTCAATAACAATTTAAGAAACAGTTCGAACATCTAGATAATCGAGAATGGGGAAACCCTAGTTCTCTTCTTCTCATTCGTGCAGCATAGTATTAGTCTCCCATGTGGGGACATTTGAATTTTCGATTTATTCGAAATCGAATATTTTTGCTTTCAAATATCGAATGTTTCGAATAAATGGGAAAATCTAATGTTCTAACGTTAGAGACCATTGTGGTGCACTATGGAAGAAAAGAAAAGCTTGGGGATTTCTCGTTTTCGAATATCTAGAATTTTAAATTGTTTCCTGAATTGTTATTAAAGTTACAAAATTATTCGCTTTTATTCGGTCCAAAGTTTTGTAGTATAGTAAGTAATACTACATATTTTTCTGGTTCATGAACAAATTGCCTATGCAACGAGTTTCACTTTGCTTCACTTATGACCACTTCCATGTGAGTTGGGCAGAAATAACATAGTACATAGAACGTGCGCATATCCAGGTGAGGTAAGAACGTTGAAAAAACCTTGAGATCTTGAATATCACAATAGAAAAAAGCTCCAACCGCTAAGCCTCAATCCACATGCACCATTGGTACACTCGGCAACGGCAACGCAGAGCGCTATACATAGCACCAGTTCCAGCCTGAAACTTTGCTTCCCCCCCCCCCCCC
>JARK01001350.1:1187774-1211919 GCA_000688135.1 Ancylostoma ceylanicum | reverse complement strand
CCCCTCTCCCCTGCGTCCACCACTGCAAAGGGGACTTCGTAACTTTTTTCACTCGAGCTAAGCTCGTGCCGAACTCTGAATACGTACCTCGATGTCGTCCTTATGGTTTTTTTTTCTTGCAGAGCCCTCTTCTCCCTCTTTCCTTTTAACTGTGTGTACCAGTTATCAATTTGCTAGTATTTGATTTTCAAAGAATCTTAGGTTCTCAAACTTTTTCTGATGTTTACAGGAGCCATCCATTCTTCCTGCTTCGGTAAATTCGTACCAGAAGAGTGTGGGATAATGAAACGTCGAGTCGGTACATCGGATGCCTCCCCGAAGTCACTGCAGAGAGCAGATGCATTCGATGGCCTTACGATTCTTACATGAAGTCAAATGCATGCCGCATTCCAGGAATTAGATTGGTTACCGCCGACAACCTTATCTTTTATCCACTTGTATAGTTGCCCGAGGAACACCAGCTATGGAGAATGCAGCGTTATCATCACTTCCCTATAGGGCAATTTATACCAGATGCGACTTGCGTGCGACTATTAGGCGCAAGCATCCATTTGCGAAAGATTTTCGATGAAGACCGGTCAACGCGGCATGAAATTCTCAATGAAAAGAAAGCGCGGCTATCGCGAGGCCGCAAGCGCGTGCGACTGCTATGCGACTGCGATGCGACTAGCCCCTATTCTTCATCATATAGACGCACGCGCGTCAGTCGCACGCATCCAGTATAAATTGCCCTTGTCAGTCCACATACAACTGCACGCTAAGCTGGAGCTTTCACGTAGTAGCGTATAAGAAGCCGTGAACTTCTCTTGACAAACTTCTCTGACTGACTTCTCTCTCGTAAAAGCGGTTTTTAGCATATTATCGCCTTCATCTTGGTTTACCACGTATTGCAATGGTCTGTGCGCCAACACATGCATTGCACATCACTTGCGAAGTGGCGCTCCAGTTTTCCGTGCATCCACATATTAAATTCACAACACCATTCTCACTTACGATTGATCCTGTTGCTTCTCGCCCAGGTTTGCTCAAACCAATAGTGCGACGCGTACAGGTGGAACCACCATACTGGAGTTTCGGTCAGCTCTGGTTCTTTCCCTGGTATCGTCTCGCCTAATGGTCCTCCTCCGTCCCAACTTGTTGGGAGCTTTATAACTGGCACCCTCAAGGATGGATCAAGAGGGAAATCAAACTACCACAACGATTCTGCTACACGGCGATGCTGCTCAGCCTCGGCTAAACGGTATAGTCGCAGAAAACAGTTTAATCTCGGTGACTGCGACTCTATTTCACAGTCTGCGATTCTTGTAGCACTGCTTTTTTCAAATGAACGTTCGGAGCACAGAGTTGCGTTCTTTTCGTTTCACGGCTATACCCCACTGCAATGAAGCGATTCGCACACCAAACTACGGGTCGAAAGTTACTATGGAGTGGGTTAGCCTATTTCATGGAACCAACTGATTTTTTTTAGGATTCTGAAAAAAAACATTTGAACAACATTTTTAAAATCTTAGTGCGGTATTGTAGTTGCTTGTCCTCCGACTGGGGGCTTTCCAGGCACATCTTTCAACGGAATCAGTTTTTCAGAATTTAAAACTAGATTTGTCTTTATGGTTGAGAAGCAAAAATTTTACGACCTCTGGTTTTTCGACATGAAAATCTGGTGGTCAATGTCACTCTCGCAGGCGTCTGCACTGTGATGTTGACTAATTCGAATTCCATGTGGGTAGCTTTTGCGGAAATGTGGCCATACCTGCACTCGCTGTGCTCTCGGGCCCTTTTCACCCACTGTCTAACTCACAGCTCGCTCGCAAAGGTGACGCATGTGCAATGAGCTGCGACACGTGACAAAGGTCAGCAAGATGGGTGAGTGGATTAGAAGCAGAGTATCACCACACCTTCCTATGTGAGATATTGCCGGTTTCTGGACCAGCTTGAGGCGCTGATTTCAACGATCTACGTATGTACATGAAGTGCTCCAGAATTGCCAGAAAACCCTTCTACGAGGTCCGAACCAATTGCGGTTCGTGATAGTTATCCGTGTCTAATGTATGAAGGTTGTGATGGACTACATGAACGTTTCCAACATGGTGTCTTTACTTCGTTTAACACATTCGCGACAATGTGCTCAACCGGTTGAGCACGCATGGTGCGACGTGTGGGGCCGCGTGCTCAACCGGGTGAGCACGCCCTTTTTACAGTTACATTTTTGTGAAGCAATCTCAATGAGCAGGTTCCTATACAGTGGTATACCAACAAATGTTCAAGCGATCTATACACGCGATGGGCAGAGCAGATATCCTCCCGTACTCCTTAATGCGTGGTAGAGACGGACAAGTAAAAGAACAATTTATATGAAGATTCACCTACATCTTATGCAGGTGAACTTCTTGAATTAGCCTCAAGCTCGTGCATATTCGCGTTTTGGTTCGTCTCAAATTCGCACTTTTTCGGAGTATTATGCAGCAGAGGAAAAATTCCTACCGTGTGGGACCACGTGCCCAAGCGGTTGAGCACGGGTCCTACTTGTGCAAAAGCGCCTGTGTCCCACGTGACACACCATGCCAAAAGCGTAAGGTCGCGAATGTGTTGAAATGGTGACACCAATGACAAATAAATAAATAAATAAATAAATAATAGGTAAATAAATAAATAATGCATGAAGTGAACGCATGCCAGGATGTCCAGTTTAATCTAGTAACTATAGCTCATTTCTGTTTTGACAAAGGACATCTCCTATCGTAGTGGAGAGTTTCCAAACATTCAGCCAAAGCTCCTTCGAAACACAAGGGTAACGATGGGCATTACCTATAGCATTGGTCCGCGACAACTCATGCATGTTGTAAACAATTTTCGCGAGACTCTTGTTAAGAGAGAAAGAGGAGCTGTTATACTTCGAGTCTTAGTACAAAACTGGCGCATTTGTCGAATCACTTCTTTCAACTTCTCCTCCTGTGAAAATGGTAAAAAATTGTACGTAGATAAAGAGTACCGAAACAGGTATAATCTTGAATCCTTTCCATAGTGAGGCAAGACAATTGCTTCCACTTGTGGATGAATAGGTGTCCGTGAACTCATGTGGTGTTTAACCCAACATGAATGGGTGAGGTAATGGCGTGGAACAGGTTATATGGCGATAACGGTGAGCGTCATGAACATGAGTACAATTGCTGTGAAGGGAACGGTTAGTGCACTTTGACAGCGCTCATGGTCATTTATATCATCTACAGGTGTTAAATAATTGAAGCAGAAAGATATATCCTCTCTAAAGAATCAGAAAAAAAGCTTTCGCAGGAGTCTATGCGGACAAGATTACGTGAAGAGAGAAGAAATGGATGTGAGCACGAAGTATGAATCCGCTGCGAAGTGGCGAGGCAACGATAGAAAGGTTGCATAAATATGCATGAGTGGTGAAAAGTGCACTCAAACAACAAATGTCGTGCAAAATTACAATGCCTGGTTGGTTTCATGCATTAACAAAATTTCCGTGAGCATTGAAAGTTTCCAAACGTTACAAAGCCCAACAAATACTATACTGTAACTAAAACTGTCCTGTGACACGTGACTGTGACGATGCACAATTACAACTTCTTGGAAACATCCTTAGCTTTATAGATTTCAATGTCTTTATTTAACATACCACGATCTAGCACATCCGGAATGACAACCTTAGCTTATATACCATCATGCTTACGCAAAGCCACAGTGAGGAATGGCGGGAAGCAATTTGAGTGAAGAGATTGAAGGAGGTCATAGTTTACAACATAACTAGGTGGCTGCTTTCTGCCCGTTTTTCTTGAAGCGGAGAGCCGCATCAGATTGTCCATGAGACACTTACTTTACAGGCCAGAAGTGTAAAATAACCTTTATTTTGATGTGCTGTGTTGAGGAGAATCCTTACTTTTCCAAAATGACCCTACAGAATAAGTAAAAAAACTATGAATATACAGGGTGGCTGTTAAGTATGGATCGCTCAATTTTGTAACTTCCTTCTCCAAAGGAGTAAGATATTGCATTACCGTATTGACTACCTGTTTCGCACAAGCATTGACCATCACCATGTGAACGTGCTGCTCAAAGATGCCTGCCTCGAAATCTGTGCAGGCCCTAAGTCGCGCCTCAAGTAAGACTTCGGTTGGCCGCGACAGGTTGACGTCGGTTTTGCTCCACTCCCTCTCGAATACTGCCTTGTGGGAGTTCATGCTTTTGTGGCTAGTAGCAGACACCTTGGCCTCTACGAAGCTCTAGACAAAGTAGCACAGCGGGTTGAGATCAGGGAGTAGGAGAACCATATATTTTAGCCTCGCCAATTGGGAAAGTAAGGGTCACATAAGGCAGAAGTGAATTTTGTGGCCCGGTGAAGGGCAGACTCTTGCTACGGATAAGCCACTTTGTGCAGCTGTGTCTCTCGATCCGTGGAAAACGCACATATCGTAATATGGCTTTCTGATGAGAACCGGCGTCAATTTTTGGCAATTTTGTCGCGAAAAAACAAGAAGAAGGCCTTCCTTAAGTCAGTTCATCTCAGACCATAGCAGAATACAGAAACAGGGTTCACTCGCTCACCACCGATTTCTTGAATGTACTATGATACAATCATAATGGTCGGGCTGGCTTCCAAGAATTTACGCTGCCCTAACAGTGAAAAGTTTTCCGTCTGTATAAACGAGGTTGAGGAGGCGGCCACGAGGATTTCTTTTGAAAACTTTTCTGCCTAATCCAAATGTTTCCTGCTCGCCGAATCTGTCAATTGCAGTTTCGAAACACTCAGTAGATGCGCAGCCTCAGACCAGATTTCGCAATTTTCTGAACAGTGGGCATGGAGATATTTTAGTTGAAAGCTGTGCGATTCAATCTGGTAGAATTTTTACATTGATACTTTTATCGATGTTGCCACGTCAACGTGGTGCGCGAATGGATCAAGGTCTCCCTGGTTTCTAGAGTGGAGCAGTGTTGCCTGTCTCTTTTTACTGCCCCACAATATTCCCATTTGCTAGTGCAGAGAAATCAGGGCATTTAGCGAATTCAGTAACATGGAGCATGCGCCCGGTGAGGTTCACCGATGACAGTAGATGACGAAATCTCTTCATAACTTCTGAAGGGATCCTAGCAGGGGAACCAAAATTTTCAAGCTACTTAAGAAAGCCACTACCTATCGTATAATCACAAGAGATAGGTGACAGATGCTTCCCTGTTTCCTTTCCAGCTTTTGAAAAAAGCGATCCATACTTAACAGCCACCCTGTATAAATTGTTTCCATTCCCATCTTTACTGTTGGTAAAATATTTATTAGTATCTCGGGGCTATTAAGTCGCTCTAGCTACCGAACGCGTCCACCGGGTGGTGGTGGTAGGGAGGAATCCCCGTGGACCATGAGCGATCCTATCTTGGCCTACGTTTCGCAGGTGGGCGTGGAGGTGGCACCTCACGACTTATAAAATGCTTGCCGGAGAAGGGCGGCCAAGTAGNGGTCACCCCAGCTCGGCTGGGCTGAGGGGGGATTACTACGGGCATTGCTTTCAACTGATCCTGAGAATTTTCTTCCTTGTGATCGACCAATTCCTTAACCAGATCGTCACTCCTTCCATTCGCCGCTTTGACTTTCTCCATGGTTTCTAATAGGAGATCCATGATTAACTGGACATATTTGGGGACCTCCCCGTTCCCCACCAGCACTTGCAGCTGATCCAACAAGCCGGTCGGACCATCCGATGAAATCCGAACACTTAATCGTGCTGCCATCCGTTGAGCTGGAACCTCGGAAACACGACGAGCAGGGGACACTATATCGATTTGGTCACGTCGACCAGCGATGCTACCATAAATGAATTGCAACAAGATTACCCTTACAAGCGGCAAATTTGCAGATAATTCCAGCCCCTTTGTCACCAGAGACTTTGCTCGTAGACAGTCGAAATTTAGAAAGCAGTTCTGACTAGAAAATTCTGACCGCTGAATATGTCAAAGAGCGAGAATGCCACAGAGCAAATGAAGATGCGATCGGTCGCGACTGCAGTCTGACTAGCCAATAGAGACTTTTCCAAGCTCTTATCTCCGCTCAGAAGTATTAAGAACCCACGTGTTTGTGCCAATTAGAGAAAGATATCCTGTATTATTGATGTTACGGGTCCCTTCCCTTGTTGATCGTACGGATTTCAACTCATAAAGCAAAGTTTGTCAAAATTTCCAACTAAAGCCAACTCCAAAAGTACGCAGGCAAGAGTTGGGACCGCGGCGCGGCTTTCTCGCTGTCTGCTGCACGGAGACAGCGAGGCCTTCAGGGCAGAGACACGGAGGAAGACCGCGCCGCGGCCCCAACTCTTGCCCACGTACATTTGGAGTTCACTGTATGTACGGTGGTTTCAATGTCAATTTTCACTCCACCACATGAGTTGTACAAAGAACGTGTAAAACGAAGCCTCGTTGCAAAAGCTGTGAATGCCAACGCCGAGATAATTCTGAAGTTGGGAAAATAGACTCTATTTGGTGCCAAGAAATATGAACCCTTGCCAGGAGGCGCGACTCGTACACAATACTTAAATCGAATGTGAATATGCGACCGCACAACAGCACACTGTGCAATGAACTGATGTTCATTAACCCAGTAAGTTTGTCGCTATGCAGCATATCATGGATGTCACAGCGTAGCTGAATGTAAGTGCCAATAAGTACCACAAAGTCAGGGATTTTGAAGTTTTCGAGTGGGAAATTTTCATTGTAAAATTGACAAGAGCAACGAGCACATTACTTACTACATATGTACAGCGGAGGCCACATACTCAGCGCGTTGCCAATTTCGGGCGAAAAACTGATGAATGTGTAGAATCTCTACCTCAGGATTGGAGTGAGCTATCAGGACAATACTCGAGAATTTGATAAATCGTAGTATTCCCTTCCTTGCCTACACTTCGCTACTTCGGAATCCTTCTGGATAAAATTGCATTCATTTTCCGCTCGAAAAAATGTGATTTTAATTTCGCTAAAATTGCGCATCTTGTTATTGAAGATTTAAAGAGCAGTTACTCATCTAAGAGGAGAGCAAGAAATATCAACAGGAGCAAAAAAATTCGCAAAAAAAAAGGATCACGGTGATTAAAAAGATAAAGCATGCACTTCAGCGGTGATTTTTTCTGATTTCTGTTGCTAACAGGCAGTCAGCTAAGGATATCTTAGGACCACGGGTTTGGTCCTACATAGTGGCCCCGCTTTTCTACCACCGTGTCAAGGTGAGCTCCTTTTATCCAGGAGGGGTGACTCGCACACAATTCATCGAATGTGAATATGCGACCTGTTTCTGGTAATGTTTTTGAGTGTATGGGCTGGATGAAAGATGTATTGTGGAAGAATGAGGCGTTTGAGGGGGTAAATCATTCATGTCTTCGACTTCCCAGGCTCTGACGAAGACGACATCGCCGGAATGTTAGTCTCAATGAAGATCAATGACCATCCTGGCTAACAGCTAAAAAGAACCCTCTATATGTACATAACTCAAGAATGGATGAAGCTTTCGAGAACATCTGCCATTCACTTTTTTGGGCCTCCCTGCTAAAACCTGCAGACATTGTTCCCCTCCACGTAGTCGTAGACGAGTGAAGCACCCATCATAGACGGATGACCTGTGATATCCTCTCCTTCGGATTCCTTCTTCTGCGAACCGATTACTATGCGAGCGCTTGCAGGGGCTCCTTGAAAACGTATGCCTTTCAGCGACTTCATAGCTATTTTTGGCCACAGAAGGGTTCAACGATTGAAGTTAAGTTGAATGGGCTTCGTGTTTTTCATGTTTTTGTCTGAAGCCCCCGCGGTCTCAAGAGTTTCGGTCAGGAAAGCACTCATTGCTCGCGAAGGCAGATTCTATTTACAAACTTCACAGCAGCTCGGACACATCGCTCACAACTGATTGTGAAGTATTCGCAGATGTAATTAGCCTTGAAGTTGTCGTAAACCTGGAAGGAACGAGGGTGTTACCAAAACACTTGAGTTGGAAGCCGGTAATAGCAAGCCAACCGCTTCCCATGAACAGTGCAGGGCAGAAATTCCAAGCGAGAAGCTGAACACAAGCCACAATAGAATTTTTGAAAAGAAGCGGAGAAAGAGAGTTGGCGCTCGATGGAATTTGCTAAATTCAATGAAAAGAAGGCAAAATTTGTCAGTTCTTGTTCCTTACTCAGCAGCATCCTTCGAAACACCCCTCGGCTCACGTCATCACATTGTCACCACCCAGTGACGCATTCTACCCACAATGTGGCTGTGTTTAGCAAAGACGTAAATATGACGTGATGTAAATGCACTTTTGGTGCGCTCGATAATATGACCATATATTATATCCATTGGCTCGATTTAGAACACTGCATGTCGCGTTCGCTTTTGCTTAATGCGTAACGAAAGTAATTGTACTTATAATATTCACTATCTTTTCATTATTCAGGAAATCCGGGTGAGGGCGAGCAAAATGATTGCAACCTTTGGTTCTTAATTCATAATTTCTTTCAAAGAAGGGCTTCCAAGCTCAAATTGGTTAAAATATTGTAGACACTTATGCGCAACAGATTAAACCTTCTTCCTTTCGTCGAATGCTATTCTACGAAAACGTTTTTTTGCCATTCATATAGCATAGTTCAAAAAAATGTCAGACGAAAAGTGTCCAAATGGCTTCCTGTGCAATGTTTTTGGACGAATTGCCCTGGCCTTATTCCCCAGCTTCTGCACCAACGACTTTTAACCAACATACCAGTGACATTTAGCGGAATGGGCTAATCCACTTTATGACAGTGGATCTCTTCCTATTCATGATGTTCAAGAGTAGCATACGAAAAGCTATTTGACAGCCAACCATTAAAAATAATGGACTCGTTGATGGGAAGATAAAATTCTGCATCCGCTTACTTCTCTTCCGCTTCAGTGCTCTAGAGATAGCATTTCAACGGAAATTTAAGCAGAACTAGCCGTACATGATAAGTTCGCAGTAAGTGTGATGATATCTGATGATTTCTCCATAAGTAGATGATTTCCTCATACGTCATTCTATGTCCCTCTTCTTTCCGTGCTTCATTCCTCACAATCTCTCCTTATAAGGAAGCTAAATTACGGAAATATCGAAGTGATAAAGGTGTAGTTACACACACGAAGGTTAAACAGGCAAATCAAAATGAAACCTATCCGGTCTGCTCGAGGGATTGGACTCGGCCAATGTTCCTCGTTTCCCATTATTAGATTCTTCCTCATCTTCACAAAACCCTTTGGCCAGAATGGTATTAGCTCTGTAGCGTCTTGTTGGGCGAAGTTTGAAATCAAACTGATTTCACTCTGCGCTAGTGGGTTAGTCTCTTGCTTCTCCCTTGCTAAACGCGCCACATCAGCCATTAGTCGCCATGTTAGAGATTTTGTCGGATTTTTGCCACTCGTCGAACTTAAAACTGGTGGTGAAATAGGGCGATAGTCCCCATGTAGAGCTGTGGACCTTGAAGAGCAGGTGAGCAGTTTGTTAAAAGCAGCATTCATGGAAATTTTTACCTCTGAAGATATGTACCTCCGCGCTGTCATTCCTAGCTTTCTGGAGTGTTTCACACCACTCCATCATTGGCTGCGAGTTCACGGTAAAAAAAGGTGATGTTCGGCCAAATATCCCACATCAGAAATCCCACGAGGGTTGCCTTTATTAAGTGAAGAAGGGGAATGTGATCTGAGAAAATTTTCTCTGACGTCAGCAAATTGGTATTTTTCATGAACGACCTTACTGCTGACAGTAGGGAAATATGTGTGGGATTATTCAACTGTGAGCGTACGCTTGAGCGTTACTAGTCAATAGAAGATGTTCGAAGTGACACATCAAATTGCCGGAGGAAAAAGCTGAAAGAACGCTGAAAAAGCATTTCTAAGTCATGCATAAGGAGCTCTTTAGTCATTTCATGTGCTGACCTACATCCACATGGAAAGAGCGTTAAAGGCAGCACTCACGGAAATTTTTAGGTCGGAGATTTGGCTGAATTTCTAGGTTTCCAGGAAAGATGAGCTCCTAGGCAGTGGTGAAACAGCGTGAAACACGCCGAAAGACGTAAAGTGAAGGCGCTGTTTTCCATGCGTCCACAGTCCGTTGGGAGTATGCGCGCGTAACATCGCGAAATCTTGTAGATGGTGCGCATTCCGTACCCTATACCTACTGTACACTACTCCATATACGTGATGATTCAATGGGTTAGACCACTCGCAGCATACCGAATCAATAGCGTTCACTGGCGTAATGGACACCAAAATGTCCTAACCGTCATCAGCGTCCACGGCAATGTCTCAACAGGTAGGCGGTTATTCCTTGTGTTCAACTTACCGTTGTGATTGCCTAGCAGCCGTCAATGCGTTAAGCGACTCACCTCAAAAGTGAAAGTTTCCGTGAGTGCTGCCTTTAACACATTCGCGACGATGTGCTCAACCGGTTGAGCACGCATGGTGCGACGCGTGGAAGCGCGTGCTCTGCTGGTGAGCACGCCCTTTTCAGGGTTGTACATATTTTTGTGAAGCAATCATAATTAACAAACTCCTATATAGTGGTATGCTTACAAATGTCCAAGCGTTCTATACACGCGATGGGCAGAGCAGATATCCTCTCGTACTTTTTAAATGTTTGATTAAAACTGACAAGTAAAAGAACAGTTTATACGAAGATTAACTTAGTCACTTACCTCTTATGCAGGTGAACTTCTTGAATTAGCTTCAAGCTCGTGCATATTTGCGTTTTGGTTCGTCTCAAATTCGCGCATTTTCGGAGTAGTATGCAGCAGTGGAAAAATCCCCACCACGTGGGACCAGGTGCTCAAGCGGTTGAGCACGGGCCCTACTTGTGCAAAAGTGCGTATGTCCCACGTGACACACCATGCCAAAGGCGTAAGGTCGTGAATGTGTTAACGAATTTTGCATAATACGTTATTTATACAGCTCACTGCCATGGGCTTTCTATCATTCCTGTTATCCATCACAGAAAAACACCGATTGAATGAGGTGCTTCCTATCCGAGATTACATACATACAAATATTGCCCGCTGATTAGTCATGTTCAGTTTGCCGGAAATTGACGTCTATTTTCAGCACTTTCAAAAGTTGATGCCTCCAAGGTTTTACTGGAATTTAAGGGTTATTACAATGGTGAATAAAAAAGCACCGATCAACCTCGCCTGAACCCATAGAAAAAAAAGATTTTGGGTGCTTGTAGTCCATCATTGAGAAGGTGTAGGGTTGTGCTACTATTATTAATCGTGAAGCTTCAGTCCTTCTCGGGAAGATAGACGGATTCCGTGACTACAGAACCGCGACGGGACCAGAACGAGTAGTGCGGAGAGAACATGGTCCAATTGAGAGAGGCGCAAAGGTCCCGCCGCGATTCTGCAGCCGCGACGCTATGAGACCACACACGCAATCCGTCTATCTTCTTGACAAGGACTGTGCCATGGGCATCTTTATGAAATACGCACTCAAAATCGCCGAAGTGGAGAATTCCATGGGTGCTGTCTTCATGAGAATGAAGAGCTTCAGCCTTCTTTATAGCAATTCAAAGTTATAACTTCGATGGCGACTTCATATTCCTGGGCTGGGATTCAAGAAAACAGAGAAGCCAACGATGGTTAGCGGGATTGACTATACTATAAACTACTCAAAGATAGAAGACGCAGGACGCAAAAAAAAAATGGTCTGCTAACCTGGCTTCGCCTAGTTTTGCGTTTATGAATCCTAGCCCTGATATATTACGCTGGTTCTGCTACCTACTCTGCATTTACACGCAGTAAAATAAGTAAGATTTTTAAAAGCTACAAGATTGGCGCCCTCGCTACTGCTTAACATTTGCGAATTACAAAGATCGGCCAACAAATGCATGAGAGGCGCGAATGACAAAGCTTCAAAGATTAGCGATCACAATGAAGTGATGATAGGATTTCCGTTGGCATCACATATTTTCGCTACGTTCAGGGAAACATCAGATGATGTCACCATTTAACTCGCTGAGGTGCATCTGAAATACGGAGGGGAGGCAAAATTCAGACATGAGCAACCAAGAGTTGTGCTAGCCTGGAAAACATGCAAGGAGTAGAAGTGCTTCGAGAATAATTTATTTACAAACACAACAGTACAAGTATTGCTAGCCACGGAACCAAAAACTGGCCGGGTAGTTCTTCCTGTGATTTCGAACGATTCGTCGAGGAACTTCATCCACATAACGGAACTTGTTCGGAAATCCAACATTCCAAGTACTTCGCGGAGGCACCGGGGGAAGAATTGCTGGAAGAGAAATTTATTGATACATGATATACATGATTTTTTCTTGACAAATAAGAAACTTAGAAAGAAATGTGACAAATAAGGGACTCTATCCGTGTATAGTAATGACCGGAAATTTCCCGAGCTCGGAAGAAAAATGCAGTTTACATTATTCAGGTGTGATTTTCCCCCCACAGTTATTCTCTATATCTAAATAGCTCCCGCACAGATTTCATATGAATTGATCGTGATGGACATAGCTGTTCTCTGCACGATTTTGCCCAAGACCAATCCGCTTTTCAAGGAACTAACGAACTAATTCGATTGTGCGCTTCTGTTAGTCAAGACGTCTGAAGACGTACACACAGGCGTCGTCATCACTAGTGTTTAACGAAGTGAGCATGATTCAATCTGAGCGATCCCCCTACGAAACGTCAGGCGAGTGGAAGTTTACGTAGTTGATCTATGACGATAACCGGTGGTCAATTTCCTGGTTCAGACAATGGGTTCGCACTCGTCTGAGCGAAGCATCCTGTCTGGTAAAGAAGTACATCCAGATTGTTGGAACGAGCCATTTATCTGACCGATAAAATAATCATTTTCTTCAAATAACTTTCACTGTAGCATGGATTAGTCATTTTCTCATTTCAGCCGTTGTTTTGTCTGCAATCTATACGACGAGCCATTCTTACCAGTCTCATCTCCCTTCGCGTGAAAAGCATCCACCACATCTGCCATCAGAAAGTCGAATTTTTTACAAGCCATGACGTCATGCTTAAGTTCTCTGTGGCGAAAGGTGTGGCTATCATTACAGGGTGGTCCAAAAATACGAAGACTCGTCTAAAGATTCATATCTAATGTTAGAAGGCAAGTTGGCAACTCTGTTTCCGATATGGTATCTTTCAGTGAGCATTGAACAAAATATACTATCACACCTCACAAATTTTCCTAGTTTTGTCGAAAAAAGAGGTGAAGGATTCGAGCTAGTCACTTGCTGTGGCGCGGAAGTGCACTCTTTGCAATTAATCCTGCGCCTTTAGAAGCCCTTGCTCCGAGGATTAAACAATTTCTTGGGGGTAAAATCAGTTTTTCTTCTCGTTGTGAATCCCTTAAATAAATATCACAACGGGAAGTCTGAGCTAATGAATACTAAGAATAGTAGTGATAAGGAAGCGGGCGTGAATTCCTGTGCAAAAATAGGGTGAAAATGCATGTTAGCGCTGTTTCCGGTTTTTTTTTCGGTGTTTAAATAGGAGAACGGAACTCATTAGGCCTACAAACCTCCAATCTTGAAGTTCCAATAAGAATTTCTCCTATTATGTGATTACTGATAGTGATTTGACTTGATGAGTACTTCCAAACGGTGGCGCATATCAGCGAATCCACACCAAATCTTCGATCTCATAACAACAATAGGTGGTCTTTCGCAATCGCTTTGGTTATTCTGTTACCCAAGTCTTTTACTCTTCGATGTACTGATAAGCGACCTTCTTGCAAAATCTTACACGTTGTCATTACATGCGCGCCTGGACTACACGAAAATATAGTCGGATGATGGAAAAAATATTGGCTGACGGCCTAGTTTTTGCTGAAATTCATGGTGCCAGGTATTGTTCTGGGGTGACCTGTATGATTGAGGAGATGAACAGCGAAAGATTCGATGCAAAATGCTGGAATACGAGATTAGTCGAGGAACGCGCATCGCAGTCTTGTCTCCGTAATTTTGGACCACATTGTATATTTTCCGGGATCGTAAATGTGAGAAACTACCAACTGATTTTTGGCCTGGAATAAAACCTATCTAATGTAAAAGGTCTAAGCCTCTGGAAAAAATTTTGAACCAAATTTTGAAACTACGTAGGTTATATTCTCGTTGCCTGATTTCGAATTTGTATAGGGAAAACAGCGCAGTGGCAAACAGCCCCCCCCCCCTACCCAGTACATGATCCATGGGTCACTCCTTGCCCAGTAGCAACCAAGCCTTTCAGCCCTCCGGGATCCGGTAATTGATGGTAAATTCGTACAAAATGATGGAGCGATGAATTTTTCATTGGTTGACCTCGGAAGTCGCTGCATAGGATATACACGCATTTCAAACGCCTCTACGATTCTAGCTGCACTCGAATGTGTAGATCATCCCGTATGGGGACGCTCAGCGTCAACCACTTTATTGCTCATGCATAAATTATGGCTGATTTCATAGCTTATGACATGGGCAAGTTTTTCTAACATACGTCCCATTTACCCTCGAAACGCCGCATTTTTGTCATCGTCATATCCTCTGGATACAACAAATGAGGCAAACCCGGACGGCAAATGAGGCGAACTCATAGATATGCGAAATTTTCGCATAAAACAATATCGTATGCGGACTGTTTGCCAGATGCGGGATACTAGGTATAGTCTGCTAGCTCAGGCAGTGTTTATGGAAGAACTTTGTCTGCAATTACGATAGCAGTTGTATCGGCTGGTTCGATCGCAAGCAATAGTGACACATCTAAGTGGAATGGATCATACCACCGGTGTAACAAATACATAGTTCGAACCAACCAATTGTTTGTCCGATATCACTGCGGTCGTATTTGCAGACAAAGTCCTCTCATGGGCACTCTTGACCTACAGTCCATTTAACCGGGAGTCGGTATCGGTGAAAGGATCATGGACTGATGCGCAGCCATTTTCAATCAATATCAAGCATGCTTGATAGTGGGCAACCGCAACGGCCCCTTTCTGAACGCCCTATAACAGACCATACGTACAGTGGCGGCCACATATTTAGCACCCCCACGATTTCGGCCGACAGAATTTTTTTGCATTTGATGAGCAATCAAAACCAAGTTCGAGTATGTGTTGAGGCACTATGGGGGCTTCCTTCCTGTTGCTTACCATGGGCACAGAGTCCGTTCAAACTGGATTAGAAAAATAAAAGTCCAATTTCGGAGGTTTTCCTGAATTCTGTGTAAAATTCGTGTATCGCGCTATGGAAGGAAATGAAGTGGTGGTTCAGATTGAGCATATTTCCCTTCAACATTTTCCTATGAACGCATTTACCGAACTCCACGCACCGACTGGAGCCAGAGGCAGAAACAAACCGTCGATTTCGTTGAAAATTTCATTTTTACGAATCTTGCTAATAAAGCAAGCCCCAAGCCCCGGAATCTTCCTTTTAGTGTCTGATTGTCTGTTAGCAACACAAATCGGAGAAAAATCCGCGGCTGGAAATGCACGGTTTATCCTTGGAATCACCGTGAATCTTTTTTTCTTTTCTTTTTTGAATGTTTTTACTCCAGTTGACAATTTCCGTTCTCCCCTTAAGTGAGAAACTGCTCATTGAAACTTCTACAGCAAAACACGCAATTATATCGAGTATAAAAACACATTTTACCCAGATCCAATAAAGTCATCCAGGAGAGAAACTGAAACATTTCCAAAAGCAATGCATTTTTAGCTCTAAATGAGTGTAATCCCATCCAGAAACATTTCCCGGAGCAACAAAAATGAGGGGGAAGGAGAGCACTATGCCTTATCATATTCTCAAACAGTGTCCTGATAGCTCATTCCAGTACTGAAATACAGATTTTATACATAATTTCATTAGTTGATCGCCCAAAATTGGCAGCGTGCTAAATATGTGGCCGTCACTGTACGTGCATGTTGAAGGATTGGTCTAAACGCATCGCTGACGCAGCTCATACGCACGCGTTCACGATAAGCGGCGAACGAGCGTCCCTTTCATTGAGGATGTACACGTGGCATTAACTGATTTTTGTGAAAGATTTTCCGCAAATGGATGCGTTTGTCTGACTAGTATAAATCGCCCCATAGACGGAAATCAAAACGTCACGGCTAATAAATAATCCTCGCGTACATAACGGTTTAGCCATCTTCAGCGAGTTAAATTCTGTACCGGCAAAGCAAGGCAATCCAACGCAGTGTTTGCCTTCTTTTTCTCGAGTCAAGAAGCAGTTTCAAACACCAGTAGGAATGCAAGCGAAAATGAGACCATTGAAAACCTCGGGAACGTTGATTCCCTTGCGAAGACCATTCTGATGCTTGGCGATGAATTAATTACTCTCTATTCAATCATCCCAAAAACAACGCCTTGTGGAGCGTTAGCCATAAATATGTCAAGGAAATATAAAGCTATGGGTATCTTAATATTGAAAGCAGCTAAAATCATCTGTGGCACGTTTACTGTAAATTCTTCATGGTTGTGCTTTTCACCTGAGTAAAATTCTAACTAAAATTACTACGAGGAAAGGACTCCGTTAAAGATAGGGTGTTATTACGTTGTTACTTGTTGGGGGCACTAGCATAAGTGTAATACAATTTTGCACTTCAACCAATCTTTTATAAATCATTTTACTACGTCGCAAAGCGAGTAATCGAGTAGTTCCCAAACCCAATTGGGTGCGAGAAGTAAACAGTTGCTTATAGAGGTTGCACACTTGGAAGCTGGTGATTGTGCGCCCTTTTTCATGTTATTCTCGCAGAGATATTGACGATGTAAGGAAACGAGTGGTAAACCAGCTTCAAATACGAATACCTGAGGGTTACACAGAACAGCAGAAGCTTTCTTAGGAGGAAGTCGGGACACATATGTAGTGTAGAAGATAGTTTATGTATGGACTTCTAAACGAACTTATTGGACTCAGGTTGTTCTCAGGATTTTCTTATCTTCTTTTTTCTTCTCCACTAGAAAATTCTGAACCGCTACCAGTCTTCATATAGGAGGATATTGAGAGGTCAACTGGTATCACACGTACATTGCTGCATTCACTACTCTGAACTTTTGTACCACGGTGGGCCCACTGTTATCCCATGGTTAATATTCGGCATGCCAACTATGGGCAAATGGAGGGGCCACCATGGGCTATTCGTGGGTCCACCGTCGGCTAACCTGGGAGCTTCCAAGGACAAACCGGGACGTTCCTGGCAGCATATTCAAGGTCTTTCTACTTGAACGTGCATGCGTTTGAACGCCAGCAACACGTCGTCTCAATGAGGTGATGCTTGAAAGAAAGTACATGCTGTTTTATCACTGTCAATTCTTTTTCTGAAGACATGACATCCGATCCATTCACTGCACAGCTTAACAACTAAGTACGTAGCGCTTTTTGTCCGCACTCTTCTCAACTAACATAATTAAACCGTTCCGAGCCTCATTAATGCCTCATTAGTCCAAGAAATAAGTTGCAGAGTGCAACGATATGTCTGTCTGCACTCAGGGCATTCAAGTATCTTGGACAACTTTTGCTGATAATCCGTCATATCGCAGTTGAACCTTTGAAGACTTTTGGTAGCGCTCTGCCTTCAGATGTGGTAATGGCGGTCTCTTTGTTTATTTGCTTCCGCTTGTTTTGTTGTTGCTGTTTTTTTGTTTCCTCCATGCGCTACGGCGATGTTCAAATAAAAGCAGGATGGTCCAAATGAAACGACAAAACTTTTGAGATCTTCTCCTTTTTCGGCGTTTCTCCCGTCCTGGGTCAGCTTTCCCTGTCTTTTCACCCGATTTTGCCCCAGCCAACCACATAAAGATAAAACCTGAACGGTACATCTTCCTTGTTTTTCTTCTTCTTTTCTTTCTGGGAGGTAAGCCAATTTACTCAGCTATTCAGGCAAACCCATTTTAATGCGATCAAAAAACTGTTATGATTAATCAGTGGCGAGTCTGACGTGCTATCTATGACCTTCCATGAAGGGAGTCGTACAGTACTAGTCTGGAGGTCTCAGCGTGAGAAAAGTACAACTATAGCCAGAATGGGGCCGGTAACGAGAGATTTCGAGAAAAAAATCCAAAAGAAATTGGAGTTTTGACGACTCAGACACTCGCGTCGGCCGAGCGGCCACCGGAATACCGGCCCGGCCGGTTTTGGATGTACCGCTCGGCTGGAGATCACCCGCCGCTCGGCCGGAAAGCTTCAATTCACGTTGGCGTTATTGGGTCTATATTCGGAATTCGTTCTTAGTTCAAGTACCTGTACGAGAACAAAAACCACCCATGTAAGAAGTAAAAAAACTCTGCCTTTGGAACTCTTGGGTTCCGCCTCCTTTTATTTGCTGGGATCCGAACCAACCTCACCATCGTTCTTCATTGATTGATAGTCTCCTGCGTAACCTACTCGGCCGTTCATGCTGCTGCGCTGGGACTCTACCACTCTAGTAATAGCTTCATTTTCTATGAGCTCATCACTTTACCGGTATGCTGGGCCACATGCTGAGCCAGTGGAAAGTTAACATGCCTGGTTTAGGGTTCGCCTTGGGGTGTGCAAGTGTGACCTGTTCACTAAGTGCATGTAAGAGTTTACAATGAGTCCTTTGGTCTTGATTCGTATGCTCACGCATACAGAATTAATAACTTCTTGATCTGTGGATTTGAGCCTAATGGGTATCTACATCGTATGTAGATGATGTTGATATTTTTGGACCAGAGATGAACTCGGAGAGCTATAGATGTTTCAAACCTTCCCACGCTATGATGAATGCTTGCCCGTGCAATAATTTCACCACAGTATGGGTAAGTTTGCTATTTCATCCATGTTCTCAACATGGATTTTCTACACTTCCGAGTAAGAATGGAGGGTATTCATCGGATGGCGGATGCTCCTCTCAGTGCTGCTTTACCCCATACATTCTGTACGTCTTCACACAACTAGACGCCGGTGCACACTTCCTCTCCCATATTTACAATGCCGTTGTGTGATGTTGTGTGATGCTTTACTCACTTCCGTTCAGCAGCGTACCCCTAACATGACAGCGGATCCGTTCCGAGAGCAAGTCCTCACCTTCCGGTACCAAAGCGCTCCGAAAACACCACTGGACTCGTTGCGCTGTGTGGTTTGCGCCCTTTGGCGTAACTGTACATTGCATTCTTCAATAGTCTCTTTCCACATCTGCTATTATTAATAGTACCTCTAATCACAAAAATTATTTGCGCGCCGCTCAGCCGGTCTGCCTGAAATCGCGCGCCGCTCGGCCGGTAATCGAGCCGGTATTTAAATTTATACGCGTCGCTCGGCCGTTCTCTCAAAGTCGTCCGCCGCTCGGCCGGATTTGGGGAGCCGCCCGGCCGGTCACTCGAATTCGCCCGGCGCTTGGCCGGTACGGGTGCCTGAGAAGAGGGATCATTTGTGTTAGCTTAAATCACAATAGACACAGGCCGCAACAATTCAGAAATGCCAGACATTTTCTACAGCTGAGAATTAGGGCTGTGAGATTCAAAAAACCTCTGCAAGGGACGCAGATAATCTTGTAGAAAACGTTTTTCTTAGTTAATAATGTACGAGGTCAATCAGGTTACGGATAGGATACCGACCCCGATCTCGAGCGTATGAAAAAAGGTCGTTTCTAATACAAATGATAAAATTCAATAGGTTGTTATAGCTCGTTCAAACATTAGCTAATATTTAAAGATGTGAGCGCTTTTGGTTAATTTTGATCAAAATTTCGACGTGATCATTTCCAGCACTATTCAGCGATATCCGGGAAATTACTTCGGTTTTATTGATAAAAACTAGAAATGGGGGAATTCAAAAAATAACGAGCTCAGGGATAGGAAAGAAAAAAAGGATTGTCGGTCCGATTAGAATACCGTGTAGTTTCCCGAAAAAGCCGGAGGACGGCCCTGTTTTTCACAGCTGCTATTAGCATGGCATACTTTATTCGCGCCAGAAATTCAGGATTGCATGCACAACAACAACCTTATTATGAGTATGAAAGCGTGTGGCTCACGCATTATGGTTTCCGCCCTTTCAAGTAAGCACCATGATAGGACCGTGGAGCCTTCGGGAACTTATGCAGTCGTCTTTCCTTTTGAGAAGTCTTCCATGCCGAGGTTGTGTAGTACCACGGATCTCCCTCATAGAGTGATCACAGCCGGTTAGTCGCGAGGCTATGTGGCGCGTCCCCAGGTGGCGGATAGGGAGCTAATCGCGGACCAAACGCGACCTTGTGCTAGCCCTAAGACGCGGGTGGATTCAGGGGATCCTGTTTCTGCAATATCGGAACTATGTTCATGCATGCGTGCGTGGGTGTGCTTGTGCATCTGCGGATTGTATCCTGCACATCTATCCGACCAAAAGCCCTGCATTCAAGTGACTGGAAGGTACAAGGGAGGCGGTTCGGAGTCGCCTCCAACAGATAAGCTCCATCGTCCACTCCCGGGAAGCCCGGTCAACTCCCCAGTGAAACTCTACCCCAGCCCCCACGGTGGAATACAGCACAGCAAGCTATTCCCTGTGGGTCACTTCTTCACAAGCTACCCACAGCAGTAATAAAGAATGTTCCCCCAATCTCGGAAGAGTCACTGGTACGGCAGCGTCAGTGAGGACGAGATATGAGGGGTTATCTAGGCTGCCTAAAACGACAAGGATTGTACGTAGTACCGGATAGATTTTGACACATTAGGAAATCAAGGGCCTGGATGCATCAATGAGATTACCTAGGGTGTACGTATTGGCGACGCTGTTAGTGACGGGTAAATTTGCGGCTTCATGACGGTTACCCTGGGTAATCTCAATAACCCGTGAGACCCCATGTGCTAGAGTCTGTTCTCGTGGGTTTGAAGATGCAAAATGTATTCTCGATCGTTCTCGGTACTACCACGGAATAAGGAAAGCAGGGTCTTCAAGGAATCCTGGTTCTTTCGGCACACAAGCACGCATTGATAGGAGGAAGTGCCCAAACAGCATTTCCCATCACGACTAGTTCATCCGGCTTTATTTCTCACCGCACTTCGGAGTTCGCTGTGTCGTCGGGTTGACCGACAAGGTCAGGCTACTTGACGGCCGCTGTTTGCAATGACAGGAAGAAGTGGTGTGCAATAGAGTGCAGGACGTCTCGAATTCTCGAAATAACCCGTGAAGAACCGCGAATAACATCGAATTGCGTGTAACAGTATAGTTTGTACACAGAGCGATCCACATTAAAGGCAGCACCCGCGGAAATCCTCGACTCGGAGCTGATGTGCGTTTGGTAAAGTACAGACTCAGCATATCATAAATGTGAAATGAACACAAACAATAATGGCTTACCTGCAGAGAAAATCGAACTGGCGTCGTGAACCCGGCTGGCCGTGTTCACGCTTGTACGAGTTTTCCCTGGCACGAAGCGCCAGCTAGAGCTATTGCGGCGCATGGCGTAGAGCAGTATATGTAGTGTAGTGTATGAAACACACACCGTTCACAGGATTTCGTGGCGTTACGCGCGTATACCCTTAGCGGAAAACTCGTCCGCGCTGTGAACGCATGGAAAACAGCGCCTTNGAGCACGGTATGCAATCACTACCACTGACCAATCAGGGTATTTCGTAACGCTCTGTCACACATATACACTCACACACACACACTTACATACAGACTAAGCGCGTTATTATAAGTCATGATGACGACGGGGGAAAGCGACCTTAAAGGCAGCACCCGCGGAAATCCTCGACTCGGAGTTGATGTGCGTGTGGTGAAGTACAGACTCAGCACATCATAAATGTGAAATGAACACAAACAATAATGGCTTACCTGCAGAGAAAGTCGAACTGACGTCGTGAACCCGCCTGGCCGTGTTCACGCCTGTACGAGTTTTCCCCGGCTCGAAGCGCCAGCTAGAGCTATTGCGGCGCATGGCGTAGAGCACTATATGTAGTGTAGTGTATGAAATACACACCATCTACAGGATTTTGTGACGATACGCGCTTTTACCCTCAGCGGAAAACTCGTCCGCGCTGTGAACGCATGGAAAACAGCGCCTTCATTTCCCGTCTTCCGGCGTGTTTCACGCTGTTCCATCACTGCCTATGAGTTCATCGTCTCTGATAACCTCAAAATTCAGCAAAATCTCGAACATGATAATTTCCGCGGGTGCTGCCTTTAAGGTTTACAATATTTTTGAAAGGCCACATATGTTAGAAGTTACAAGAGGGCATGAATATCGCATCAAACCGAAGAAAACAAAAACAGCTGCGTATGCGGGATCGTTTCTGGCTAGGTCAGTCAACAAGTGGAACAGCTTTGATGCTAATTTATTCANGCACCCAGGGTATCGCTGACGAAGAGCTCCTTCCTTGTTGTCATGGGCGTCTGCTAATGCTCGCCCTTAAATCACAGCTCCGTACTAATTTATAATGGATCTGCGCGCGTGAGGTTTGTAATCCTTCATGGGCGGTTTTTTCATTGCGGACGCGTGGCGGGTGCATCGTTCACACAAGGAATGAGAATCCAGAAGGATTAGGCATGAGGAAGGGCACTCCGAGAGTACTGCCCAGCCGATCTTGAACAGCTGCAACGGAGTTGATGTAGGACACGTAGCTTTAAAGGCAGCACCCACGGAAATTTTCGTCTCGAAGGTTTTAGCATATACTTGATGTATCGGGGCTGCTTAACATTTCTATAAAGCTAAAACTTTCCAGCAATGCTAAAAATGTCCCTACTAAACGCTCACATATAAGTTATGGGCAACAGGAGTGGTCGAGTTGCTCAGGCCAGGGGATGAGGGCCGATATCAAACGATCGATAATGCCGTCTCTTTTACCTGACGGATTTTCGAGCATACAAGATTTTGGTCTTACATACAGCCTTTGTTGCAAATCATCAGAAGAAATACCTATTGCAAAATGTGTGGCAGGTAAAAAATCCAACATTGGAAAGAGAAAACTCCATGGAATGCTCTAATGGAGGAGAAATGGCTTAAAATTTAAATTTTGACAAAACCAGCCCTAAAATTAATCAGGCAGGTAAGAACAGCATTGAATGCGCGTGGAAAACGTTAGTAATGCATGAAAACCATAAAAAAAATATCTGGAAAATCACGAGAATGATTCGCAGTGAAAGAAAAACCAGTGATTTGAGGATCTGGGATTGCCGCGAAACAGCTGATTCTACTTCGTTCCGCGAAACGCCCTCTGTTTAACGGGCGGCAAACTCGTCGAAAGTGATCGCCGTCACGCAGAAGTACTGGTAACTGAGCTGAACGTAGGCCATTTCCGCAGCTCTTGTTGTGGGTGAACTGTTTGGTATGTATTAAAGTTTCTGAGAAAGTGAAAATTTGAGAGGCGAAAGTTTTCGTGGGTGCTGCCTTTAAGTATAGGAATGTCAGAGCGTTTCCTTCCAGCACCAGTTTCCCTGCAGCACCTTGGTGGACAGTACGATTACATAGATATCACAAGCCTCAAGGAGAGTTTGCACAACGTTAATGACAGAATTAGAGTTGCTCCTATGAGACAGGACGGCCAGACTTATAATTTACCCATGCTATTTCAAGAAAATGACATGTGCTATCAAAGAAAAACAACAAAGGCACAAAGGATTGTACTACGCCACTTCGGAAAACATTTTAATTCTAAAGCTTTAAAGAAGCCAACTACAAGTTAGCAGAACATTTCTTAATTACAGCACCCGACCTTATTCACCCCTTTACCTACTCCTCGTCGACCACCCTTTGTTTGCACATCTCAGATCCATTCTGATCAGGGAAGGATACTAACGGGGTCCGACAACTCCGAAAAAAAAAATGTGTAGTGTCATATGCAGTTTACGACGCTAATGTCAGATTCATCTACCCTACTTTCTGCGGATCCCTCTGTGAAGAGCTACGTTGAATAATTGCAGCCTGTGCAAACAGGCCAAAATTGACCTCTGAGTGAAATTCTGCTAAAAAAATATGGGAAAGTTGCTTCGAACTGTTCAAGTGATTGAAACTAATTCACGCTAGCAGAATTCGAGAGAGTTTACGCGACCTTCCGGCGAAATATATCCCTGGAACAAATTTAGGCTGAAATTGGTCAAACTCCAATCATGTCTCTCATGTCACAGGGTGCTCCCGCAGAAGATAAGGTAAACAGACTCAAGATCAGCGTTAGAAACTGTATTTCACACTATACATTTCGTCATGAATTGCCGAACCCCCCCCCCCCCCC
>JARK01001350.1:1165689-1187639 GCA_000688135.1 Ancylostoma ceylanicum | reverse complement strand
CCCCCCCCCCCCCCAAGTATCCTTCCCTAGTGGGCATGAAAGTCTTCATGGATTAAGAGCTTAAAGCCTATGGTTTCCGTATGCAGCTTCCGAACACCTGGCAAGAACACATATTCGTGAGCGTAGCGAATCAGCTGCCCATCCATCCGTTGCAGCGATGTAGCACAAAGTTGCCGCCCCTTTCTTCTCCTTTTCGTAGTAATTCTTAGGCAACATGATCTTGACTTTTCGAGAAGATTTCTCCTTACAATAATTGATGCTTCGCCTCTGCGCCGACCAGATTGTCGGATGGAAACTTATTTTCGACAGTCTGACGTTTCGATGGGAACGGAAAAATAAAATTTCCACCGAACGAATTGGTCGGCGCAGAAGCAAAGTGTCAGTAGTACAAGGATGCTCAGATTCAAAGGACTAAGAGCATATAGATTGCTGCAAGATATTTCTCCTTACAGTCCTAAAGTTCTAAATGCGCTGCGATAAGTCGCTATTGCTGGTTTAACTAAGTCCTTGTGTTTTTTCTTTTCAACTGAGCTCTCTAGCGTAGATCTATAGTGTCAAGTCAACTAAATTGAAGAGATATTGAGTTTGTGCTGATTTCAGCATATTAAACTAGGCAGCAGACAACTTTGTAGATAACAAAGGCGGTTATTCAACTGGCCAGTGACCGCTTCCAAAAAGAACCTACATAGGCAGGAGTGGGCGCTATTCTCCCATTGGAAACATGACTTCCCCCAATCTGATAATGAAGACCGAGGTTCTGTGTCCCATTGAATAATCAAGACCGAGGTTCTGTGTCCCATTGACCTTCAACACTACTACATATATCTTACATTTCTGCATGTGTGTGATTGAAAATTTAATAAGATTTCTTTGCAATCAAAACTGTTTCTTCACGATAGTCGATAGCAAGGCCAAAATATACAGAACAATAATCAAGTAATTGTTTGAGATTTCCTTCATCCCTATCATTATTCAAATGATTCCCAATGACATCTACAGCCCTTCTGAAGGTTGGGAAGAGGAATCTTTTCTGTTTGCGTTTTTTGTATAGCGTTAGATGTGGGAGAAACTAAACTATTATAAATAAACTTACTGCATTTTTCTCATTATTACCAATTGATTTTCCAAAGCACTACCGCAGAGTTAACAAGGAATGAACACCACAAAGAGTATGTAATGCAACCTAGGGCATCCTTTGAGGAAATGAGTTACAACTCACCTCTCTATGCGAAAAAAAGAGAAGTGATAGGAATAATGACTCACCTAAGCGGATGGAATGTACCGCCTGCAAGTACATGACCAGTGCGAGCAATACCGCGAGCAGCCTCATCTCACAATCAGAAGGTTGCTCGGGCGGACCAAGAGCACATTGTGGCGAGGGGCGGACGGGAGCTGCTCAGCGATGGGCGGGGCTCGTTCAACCATATCTGGCACTACGTGGAGTCGAGCGATGTCAGCTTTCATGACGAGAATCAAAGGCGCAGTTTCATAGCTCACTGAACATGATGAAGTGGAGTTCGCCGCGTTTATGCTTAGTGAAATAGTGCTGACACTTATAATGTTCATATTGGAGAACGGAGTTAAAGTGCTGAAGGAGGAAAAATAAATGGAGGATGGATTGGAGTGGAATAAAAGTTGGATAAAATAAGAAAGATTGGAAAATTGAATAGATAGGATGTACTAGAAAGAAGAGGAATTAAATGGGATGGAATCAGAGAAGTAGGTGAAACTGGAGACTTAAAATGAAAATGAAGGTGAGTCAAACATATGTCTATATGTACAAATTAAAGCAAAAGAGCGGTGGCATCTGCGTGATGTTGCCAACACTGTGTTAGAAAGGTTTTCTCCAGGAGACGAAAATTTGACACGTTTACCATCGAAAGTATAGCGTTTTTGAGCAGGTTCTGTTTATGAAATGTTTCACAGGGGATACAGCGCTGTAGAAACTTGAAGAGGCAATAATCTAATGGAAACACGTCCTGGAAACAATACAGAGTAGGTTAGAATTTCGAAGCACGAGTGCCGTACTTCTTGTATGGTTCACACTGCAACAATTTCGTATGTGTTATACCGCAGCAACAGTGGACCACCACGTGAGTTGGTCTTCAATCGAAAAGTTTTCCCTGTGCATCCGTTTGGAAAAAATCGTCGATGATTACTCAAATCACTAACAAAAAATGTCAAAAAGCGAAAAATGTAAGAGTTACTAAGGATGTAGTGATAGTTTGCAGATACTTTGGTTAGGTCGCTGGAGCCTAGGTCTTAGGACGAACCTCCTTTTGTCACACATGACCCATTTTCTATTAAAGGCAGCACCCACGATAATTTTCATGTCAAAAATTTTGAATGTTTCGTGGTTTGAACGATAGTCCCAGTAGTTCGACGCANAACAAAGATAAAAAATGCATTAGGTTGTTTTCAAGTATTTGAATACAAAATTAGCTTTTTGACTGTCATCGAGTCCCTTTCTGCCAAAGGCCGTTTGCTGCAGCGGAGTGAGCAAACTCCATTCTTGAAGAATGTCGTCAATCGGATCTCTTTTTTTCCACGGTTGCCAACAGCTCGTGGTTATTGGGTGTACGAGGTCTTCCTTCTTTACCTATGAGGTTTAGTAGCCCAAATTCAACTTCTTGGATTATCTCTCAAGAAGGATCTGGTTAATGTCCCTTCGATAAAAGTTTGTTAAGATCGCGAAATGACTCTGCCGCATTTCAAACTTTCTCGAAGTGGTACACCATATGATGGCGCATTTGGGTAGTATTGTCTACATCACCTCCACTAAAAGAAAGAGAAGATCATTTCAGTGTTAGAAAAAGTTTAAAAATTGGATTTGCACAAGAGAAAGCCATGGAAAAAGCATCAAAAACCCAATTTTCAACGAAAAAAATCGTGGGAAGAGCATCAATAATTTTAAAAATTCAAACTTAAAAAGCCGTGGGAAAACAGCGCTACTGCAGCGTTTGGGATGAAAATGTAGTCGGTTTCCTTATCAAGAAATGATCCGGGAAATTGCAGAATAATAATTTGTAACAGTATTTCGCAGCATTTCTGAATTCTACAAATTTCAGTTCGAAACTCAGTTTGTCAAATTTAACATACATATAAGGGGTCCTCGTCACCGACTTTGACAAATCTATCATGTTTCTGAGAAGATATCTTCCAGAATCTTTAGATAGGAACACGTTTTGTGAAATTTACTGGCATATATCCAGTTTACTTGATTTGTTCTAGACTAATATTCTCCGGGGAACAGCGAAAAATCCAAATAGTATGCAGTCGTCTGGTCATGATTCCCCAACGTCTTCATGCTTTGGTCGAGAACAATTGTGGAAATACGCTACTATTAGTAAAAATGATCCCCTGGTAAAGTTGTTATTTCCTTTTTAGGTAATTTTGAGCCGACTAAACATTGGTGTGCACAGATCGAGCGAAAACATTTTTCCCAGGATTGCCACCTCTGGCGTACAGAGCATTTAGTTTCACCCACAAACATAGATATTCATCTACCTGACAAAGTTTTGTGAATGATGTTGGCTCGCTTTGTCCGAATGGAACGGTGTTCCTTTGTCTCGCTGAGGTACCTGGAGAATTCCGGAGGAATCGGTCGTGGCAAAGGTTTCCAACCGAAGACATCTGAAAAAAGTCCCCTAGAAATAATTCGTGGGTTATTTTTCAGCAATAGGGTCTATTCAGATTACTCCCGAAGGTCAAGCGTCCTTCAAAAGTAATTAGCTGCTGGAAAAGCCCCCTTTATACCCCTGATAATGCTCGATAATGGCTTTTCAAAGAATAAACAACTACCCAATGAAGAAATGTACTTTGAACATGTCATTTTCAGTGTGTGTGGAAATCAATGTTGCTTAATTACTGCAACTTTTTTCAAAAGTGAAAAAAAACTTAGAGATTAGTTCTTTTACGGTGGTCTTTGAAAATTAGCGATAGAATGGAAATAGAGCAACAGAGAACTCACTGCTAAATCTTTGGCACACATGCGAGTGAAACGTCCACATTGCATAACGTATTTCAACTAGACGACTAGCATATATAAACGCATCAGCGATGAGTTTCAGTACATTGAGCAAATGACTTAGAATCCTGAAATCCAGAGATTAAGTTCAATTCGATAATTGGAGATATAGCAATGCTCACCGCAAATACATCGTTGCACGAAGTGGAAGTTGAAACAGGCAAGTGTCGCAGATTAAGACGAAAAGTACAGTGGTCGGAAGCCATCCTGAACTATTGTGAACGTAAGGAAGCTAACGAACTGTGGCAGAAGAGTTCTTTGTGGTGATTCACAACATCCCGACAAATGTAAGAACACAACACTCGGTGCTTGACCTAAGAATGAACCCTGTTTTCGTGGATTGGTCCAAGAAACGTTCCACGAATTACATTATAAGACAACCATTTCCTATTCCTGCAGAATTGCTATGAATGGACTGTAGGTTCTAGGAATTACATGTAAGAATTTTACAACTTCCAGAATGCGTTGTAAATTTACTGAAAATGGCAATATTCAATAGTTTTTCCCCTTCAAAACAAATCAAATGACAAGAATAGTAGCCCTCACCCGTTTTTTGAGATTGCAAGGATAACAATCAATTTCTCAGTGATATGTGAGATTTCTCTACCGGCTAGAGTGCTAATTGGAGCATGACAAAAAATGAGTAGACCTATTTTGGGAACAAAAGCGTGTAACTGGATGCGTTATCTCGTTTTCCAACCGGATACATTCTTATATGTACATGAGTTGCTAAAAGACGGCATGTTCACATTTCTGTTCTGTACTTTTCAAAGAAAGGGGAAAAACAAAGTACATCGGGGCATAAATTTTATTGTTAGATGAAACGCGACGGTATGTTTACCTAATTCAAAAAAGAAAAACTGGGAACTGATGCGGAAAATCGGCTTACATTGACTTGAATTTTTTTCAATACAAAAATAACCACGTGAAGTATATGTTTCGTAATAAAGTGGTTTCCATTCCCTTTGAAAAGGTCATTTAAGTATGTACTACTCAGACACTCAACGTCATATAATTTGTAACCCAATACTAACAGAAAATAGAAACAGAGAAAAAAAACATTGCAGATAACGATGTCTGATGATTTGCAGGTGCACGGAACAGCTCAAGTTGCAAATGTTTCGTTGCAGAAAAAACAACGAAAGCTGCAAGCGGACAGGCACTCTTACTTTGTATTTACGTACTTACACATGTTACCAATACAGAAAAGTTTACGTAAGTGCATCAACAAAAAGCAAAAGTGATTGTTTGAGTTATGCACTTAGGGAGATTTTCAGTCCAAGAAACGTCACGGTTTTTGGTTTAGGTAACACTCGTGACAAATTAAAAAGGGCGCTAAAGAAGGCGAGAATACTGAACACAAAGCAGGTGGAAATTTCACATTATTCATTCATTTAATTATTTATTTTCTGTACTTTCAAAAACTACTATATCACATATCAATCTACAAATCATCAATTTGTTAATATAGCTTTCAACTTATCGATCATTACAACTCTCATTTTCCGGATTGGTTTCTTCTTTATATGGTTTCCTTCAACGGAGCAGTTCCTAGTAAAACAATAACCGATGTATTCGAGGAATTTTCTATCTGAGAATAACTATACTGGAGGAGTAGCCCGTTTTGCCCGTGATTCTCTTCATTTCTTGCCTAGTAAAACGACTGGATTCCTTGCTATCGAAAATAGCCACATGCAGCCCACCCCCCCCCCTTCTGTGGATTAACGAGGACAAATTTTAGTATCTTGAGATGCACTTTGTCGAATGCATAAAGTTCATGCATGTCTGCTGTTGCGCACATCCAGTTAACCTCACCGGCTGGAATTTTTAGTACATGTTTGGCATTTCAATAGACAACGTAATTAATTAGCAAGGGAGAAAAACACGTCTGAAACGTCTCCTCCGTATTGAGGATGTTCCTGTTGAGCGTTCAGACATGTACATATTTATGTGTGAGTAGAAGTAAGCGAAATGCTCTCATTCATCACTTCTCATTCGTCTAGCATGTGATGATACAGTGTTGATGAAAGATGAGTACTAACATATATTTTGGAAACGAGCCTCATACGCCTAGCTTAGAGGAAGAAAAACCTGGCCTTGAAAGGTAAATCACAATACTAAGTCTATGTAACATAATGCACAAGATTTTGTTTTTATGTATAAGATGACGACGGGTGAAAGCGACCTTAAGCTTTACGATATTTTTGAAAGGCCACATATGTTAGAAGTTACAAGAGGGCATAAATATCGCATCAAACCGGAGAAAACAAAAACAGCTGCGTATGCGGCATCGTTTCTGGCTAGGTCAGTCAACAAGTGGAACAGCTTTGATACTAATTTATTCAGGTGGAAGCGATCTTGCTCATTCCAGGCTCAGCTAGTCGATTATTTCCAGACACGAACTCTAGACCAGGCTTTCTTTTCCACAGCTTTGGATGGGATGAGTTGATTTTGAAAAAGGCAAACTGTGTTACTAACACTGATGTTCGAGTTTTTTCTCTCTCTCATTACGGTACCCACTACTAACACAGATAATTCACGCTACGCAATTGTCACCCCAAACACTGACCCTCTGCTTCCGGCACGTGGACCTCGGGAACGTTGGCGGACTTACTAAGCTGGTATCCGGAGTTCTTCAAATGTGCCTCCCAAGGACTTGCAGTGTTGGCGGGCCACTGCCCTTCTGAACCGAGCTNGACACAAGTTCTAGACTAGGCTTTCTTTTCCACAGCATTGGATGGCATGAGTTGATTTTGAAAAAGGCAAATTGTGTTACTAACACTGATGTTCGAGTTTTTCTCTCTCTCTCATTACGGTACTCACTACTAACACAGATAATTCACGCTACGCATTTGTCACCCCAAACATTAACCCTCTGCTTCCGGCACGTGGACCTCGGGAACGATAGCGGACCTACTAAGCTGGTATCCGGAGTTCTTCAAATGTGCCTCCCAAGGACTTGCAGTGTTGGCGGGCCACTGCCCTTCTGAACCGAGCTGTTCACCCCTCCCCCCTCACCCCGCCTTTTTTCTCCACCAATAGAGTGGAGTTAGATCGGTCTTGTTGTTGGATTATTTGCTGTGTATCCTCTAGTATTCTGCTTCCAAAATGTCAACCGATATTATGAATAAAGAATAAAGAACCATTGACAAGCGAAACGAGCATCTCCCCTGTAGTTGAATGGTATAGGACGCTTGTTGTATGCGTGAAAATCCCAAAATGGCCTCTGAACCCGTTTTCCGGGACGGAGTTCGTAACAATTTTCTGGAGCAATGACGAGCAAAGCTGTGAATCATCGCTGATTCTAAGATTGGACACGCTGAGATGTGTTCTATCGATGTTGCTACTGTGACGGTCAGCCATCACACCTAGACAGAGTGAAGTATCCGATGGGGACTCCCCATTAGGGGTCGTGCGGGAGAGGGTGAGAAGAGGAGGGCGTATTGGGTGGAGAGGAAGACGAGCGCAAGCATCAGGCTCAAACATTCTGCAGCAACATCAGGAAGCAGTGTGGATAATTGCTAAAAGAAAACCATCCTGACAAACGATGGTGCCCTCTCTAGCGAGAAGCATCGCGTTATTACGTGTCAAAACAGGATTGGTTGGTAGCACATGCGAGAAATCGACTCCAGCGCTGGGACTTGCCGCGCCCTCGGGTTCGATCTCCGGCGCCTTCACAAGATTTTTGCACAGTTCGGAATCACTGCAGGACTAAGTGGGAAGGAAAGAGGGTGGAAACGTTTGAAAATGGAGTGTGGCAAGCGAAATCGATCGATTGTACAGGTGAAAATTTGCCTGCAGGGTCCGTCAGAACGTAGAGTGAATTAAACCTCGTGCTGAAGGTCTCTAGCTGCAAATCAGCAGATGCTTTCAAGCATATTCATAGGGGATAAACAGCTCTATCTAAACATTGAGGTGCGAGGGCTAAAGAATCACTGCTTGCAGGTCTTTACATGGAGGTAGTGAAATTCTGGTAGAACGCATACGCTCTTCATGGAAGTTGAAGAGGTGAGAACCTCGCAATGGTGAAAATTGAGTAAATCTATTTGGGGAATCACTAAAAAGCCATTTGCAGATTTCATGGAAATTTTTCTTCTCTGCTCGTTTTCCTGCAATTTGGATGGGAAATCGATGGGAAATTTGCCTAATTAACTTTCCAAGAAAAGCCATGGAAAGTTACAACTCCGATAGACGATAGAACTGATCGTCCTCTATACACTGAGAACCATTTGTTGATTTTTAGTAAGGAAATTTCAGCGCGGGATGTAAGTCACCCTACTTTTCTGCGATGATGACGGGTCTTACAAGCGAATTCTAGCATGTGCAATTAATCGATTTCGCTTCCCACAGTTCATTTCCAGACGTTTCTACCCTATTTGCTTCACACTTATTTCAGCAGTGATTCCGACCCGTGCAAAAATTTCTTGAGAGCGCCGGTAATCGAACCGACGCTGGAGTCGATTTCTCGCATGTGCTGCCAATCAATCCCGTTTTGACTCTCAATAACGCGGTGCATCTCGCTAGCGAGGGCTCGCTACAGTTCCCTTTTTTTTCAGGTCACCCGCTCGGTAAAGGCCGGGTGCTGGCTGTCTCTAAGGGGGGGGGGGGCGTATTAAGGGGGGGGTTTTCCATTNTCGCATGTGCTGCCAATCAATCCCGTTTTGACTCTCAATAACGCGGTGCATCTCGCTAGCGAGGGCTCGCTACAGTTCCCTTTTTTTTCAGGTCACCCGCTCGGTAAAGGCCGGGTGCTGGCTGTCTCTAAGGGGGGGGGGGTCGTATTAAGGGTCGGGTTTTCCATTGACCCAGGAGTGATATTTCACCCACCTCCTAGGACCGATTACTTTGACTCTATCAAAAACGGGGATTTCGTCACTCCTGTGACTCTTGAAGCACACTATTGGCATCATTGTGGCGAAGAGATCAAGAACCTGCTGATATCACCAACATGCAATTTTGTGCGAGGAAGCTGTGATATCATTGTGATTTATGGCAAATTATCGCATTATCGCATATAAATAGATTGCGTCAGTTTCTTTATTCTTCAGATACATCAGATGTTATTTACAACATGTTCGTCTCAGTTTGTCATCATCTTACTCGAAAGTATGTCCCACTCACTCGTTCGCGTACAGACGGAGCGAAATTGTCCCAGACAGTTAATTTCATTCAAGGCTAAAGTTACCTTCTTTCACATAAATATGAACAAGTTGAGAAGTAATCTTTATAACAAGAATGCACGCAAACTAAAAGCCAACATGCAATTTCAGCTGCAAGTGCAGAGGAGAAAATTGTCAAGTCCCACGATTCATTTTTTTTCAAATTTTACAACAGCGAGTTAAAATCTCCAGACGACATTTCCACTTTGATCAGCTGTGAGTTAACCTCTTCGCCTATTATTTCGAGTGTCCACAAAAAAAACCACAGGGTAGAACGTTTGATTTGGACTGTAGGACTTAATCTTTCCTCGATTTTGTTGATATCTCCAAACAATACGTTTACAGTGTACTGTGCAAATTACCAAATCGAGATACTACTCCCCCGGATGAAAATCCATACACTTCTGAAGAGAGCTTCTTTGCGTTTAGTCACTCCCCTCCCTCTGCTCTTCGAGATTTCTGCTGCTTGGAAAAGTTCCCGGTATATGGAAGTTAGGAAATGTCCGTAGAAATGGTGATAAAAAATAGGGTCGGATTATTGTCCCGAATGCCTAACATGCTTTTAACGTTTGCTCTGTAGGGGTGTCACCTATCTTATCGTTGACAATGGGATTCTTTCCAAATCCCAGCATGGTTCTCTAAATTCCAGCATGTGTCTTTAGCGACCTACTGCGTCGGCTTTGCTGTCGACAATTCCATTTTGGCAAGAAAAAACGAGAAAGGAAACTAACGGCTGTTTGTTGCATTACCGCAAAAGCTTTCGATTCAGTCCCTATACCATTGTTACTGCAAAAGATGCGATCTTCCGGTATGCATGGCTGGTTGCATCGTTCCCTTCGAGAATTTCTTCCAGCAATAGAACTCAAACTGTCTTCAACAACTATGTAAAATCTCGCAGCTATTCCAGTTCCAGCAGAGTCCTTCAGGGGACCTGCCTTGACCCACTGCTGTATCTTATGTACATATATCAATGACCTTCCAAAGGCACTACCTTCCAGTCCGTGCTGCTCCATATACGTAGAAGACTGTGATTTGGATTTGGATTTTTCCTAAGTGATTCAACGCACGCAAACAACCCTGGATGCTGTACCAAAGTAGCCTAAAACGTGCGATCTTAATGTATCAACGGAAAAAAACTTTAATCATGAGCCTTGATAAAAACTATCCTAATGTGAGCGGGGTAGCAGTTGTCCGCACTGAGTCCGTGACTTGGGGCTGATCTACACTAGTAAACTAGACTTTAGTAGCTACATAACCGATGTTGTCTCTAAAGCCCAATGCGGGTACAACTTTATCCTGAGAGCATTCAGAACGAGAAACCCCGGACTTCCTTTCAAATTGTTCATAACACATGCCAGGCCTATACTTTATTATTGGTCCTTCATATGGTCTCCCTCAACCGTTTCACAGATAGACGAAATTGAGAAAGTGCAGAAATTGTTCACTTACAGGTGTTTCGCTAGAAGGGTATGTTTAGAATTTTATGTAAAGAGAGACTACTTTCTAGATCACTACAAAGGCTAAAACTAAACGGCTCTAAGATATATCCCCGATTTGGCCGTGACTCTTTTACTTCTACCAAATAGTATACAAAAATATCCAGTATCTAATGAACACCCAAAAATATCCAATAAAGGATGAATTTTCTCTTCATAGAAATCGTTACTCTATAAGATGCAGCTGGGAGGCGCCCAAATTTTGACTTCTCTACAACTTCTAAACTTTTTCTCTGACGATGAAGTGTCTAGTTCACGAGGTCATGTTATTATGCGATTGTCTTTGGGAAACTCCTGCACAGAATTCATCATCACTGATAAGTGTAAACCCCCCAAGCTTAGCATCACCTTCTATTAGATACAGGTTTCAGGACCGGGATGGGCTGCTCATTGTCACTGAACTTCTGTGGTTTTCAGTCTACACGTTCAACAGAAACCCTGCTATCATCCGACATTGAAACTTCTTCGAAGAAATTCTACACGGAGGAGAAGGATCTTACTCGGTTGGTGCATTCAGTAGACTAGCATTGAGTAGGCACAGTATCAATTGGAAAACAATTTTCCACAGCTATAGAGTTCGAGAAGACCACAGATGGCGTTTTTCTTCGGGAATGCTTCGATATGCCCTTTCAGGTGGATTCATGAGAACCGCCAAAAGTAGCGACACTGAGGAGAAGACTAATGCAGCAGACATATTTATATATTATATTCAGACATATTTTATATTTTCTCGACCTAAAAGTATCCTTCTGTTGAAAGTCTTGTGATTCCATCGGCACTGATGGTCCTTCTGAAAGATTGCCTGGATATGCCGATGCGATCAAATGTTTTGTAATCATCTCCTAGTCATGTTACCCACTGCATGCATGTAGCCGGCCGCGCCCCGCCCCGGAGCAGGTTGGGTTTCAGATGTCCTTTTACTTAAATTTTCGAGACATTTTTGATTTACTAACTGAATTTCATTCTGAACAAGCTATACCCGTTGTGTCTGAACAATAAATAGAATGCACTTTACTTCAAATAAACGTATCTAGCC
Organism: Ancylostoma ceylanicum; assembly: GCA_000688135.1. Lineage (NCBI taxonomy): Eukaryota > Metazoa > Nematoda > Chromadorea > Rhabditida > Ancylostomatidae > Ancylostoma > Ancylostoma ceylanicum. Next base: position 1,175,921 of record JARK01001350.1, on the reverse strand, counting down.
CTGATCTTCACAAAAAACGTTGACCCAGATCTTCCAAATAGCGTACAGCGTGAAAGAGTCTCTGAGAACAAAAATGACTACGTGCACTTCGCAGTAGTTTACCACTGCTTCCCAGATTTTTTTTTTGAAAATTTCTTGTGCTATGAAAATCGATTGCCTAGCTATCGAAGTCATCTAGCTAACATCATTCTAAAGAACGAAAAGACTTTTCAACACAGGTTACAGCCATCTTTGGTCTCTTTCAACATGGTTCCTATAATGCCTCATAGAAGAGAAAACATACAAGGACTTCGAGGATGGGCTACTATTCTGGTGGTGTTATTCCAGTTTTATCCAAACTTCTTTGCTAATGGATACATCGGAGTGGACATGTAAGCGTTGTTGAATTTCTTCAGTACAGTTGCTAAAATATGATTGACATACATTCGAAAAATGTTTGGTTCGATCATTGCAAAAAGAAAATATGCTTGTCGTTACTCCTACATATCTCCGTCTGTGTAGATACTCTCTTTCCTAAGATAAAAATAGTCGTGTCACTACAACCTTGTCATTTTTTAACAATCCCAAGCTCTTGAAGGAAAAAGCTTCCAAATGAAGTTAACTTGAGGAGACTACCCAAAATACCAAAACCAAAACTACATCACTTGCTGGAAGCTTTTTAGGATAATCAGACCTTTCAAAACTTTGACTTATGGTTGCCACTGAAGATCAGTGAAAGGATTAGTGGAGAGAATGTCGCACAACTTCGTTACATATTTCGGCTTTCTTGGACCGCATGCGTCATTGAGAGTACCCAGCGTAAACATGCTGACGCACCAAATTCTCCCATTGTTAACGCTGGTGCCCGCACCTTTACCATGGGTGAACTAAATGGTCCAGAGCCTACACACCTGGCACTTGGTGCCTTACACATCTATATTTCTAAAACTTCTCAAACAGCATGTGCTATACCTCATCCAGAGAGATTCTGGCTGCTTTGGCTCTACCATGTTTTCATGTATTGATTTATCTAGTCCCCCTGAGCAGCCAATACAGATATTTAAAGACAGGTCCAAGAGAGTTCTTTTTCCGTGACTTTGATCCTTTTGGGTACTTAGCAATTGTACTAAAAATGCTGCAGGAGTTGCACTGCCGTAGACATCGTTTTTGTCAAAGTTTAGCGAGATGAAATGCTTATTCTATTTTATTTCTGTTTACAGTCACTGTATTACATTAGTCAGAACCCCCAGAACAAGTCGTCTGATCGCATCTTTAACTTGCTCAACTCAAAGCTTGTTGACAACTTGCTCTCGCCTTTTCTTGCTGGCAAGCTGCCTACCTAGAGCTTGTATACCACTTCCAAAGTGGTCCGCAGTGGGCTTTGCAAGTTGGCAACAAGCTTTAGGTTCCGGATGTAATCGAGCAACTTCTTCTAGGAGTTCGAACACGATGAAACCTGCTTTCTTTCTCGCTTTCTCCATTTCAAGCCCGCGCAACTCGGCAATCAGCACGTGGTCTAAACTGATGGCAATGAAAACCTCCAGTTTCATAGGGTTTGACAGATCTGACTACGGCGTTCTATGTCACTATAGTGCTAAACCTAGAAATGTAGAAAAAATCTGCTAGAGCAAAACTACCGTAGCTGCCTTTAAAGGCAGCACCCGCAGAAATTTTCATGTTTGAGATTTCGCTGAATTTCAAGGTTATCAGAGACGACGAACTCATAGGCAATGAGAAAACAGCGTGAAACACGCCGGAAGACGGGAACTGAAGGCGCTGTTTTCCATGCGTTCACAGCGCGGACGAGTTTTCCGCAGGAGGTATGCGCGCTTAACGCAACGAAATCCTGCGGATGGTGTGCTATTCATACACTACACTACATATACTGCTCTAGGCCACGCGCCGCTTTAGCTCTAGCTGGCGCGTCGAGCCGGGGAAAACTCGTACAGGCGTGAACACGGCCAGGCGGGTTCACGACGACAGTTCGATTTTCTCTGCAGGTAAGCCATTATTGTTTGTGTTCGTTCCACAATTATGATGTGCTGAGTCTATACTTCACTACCCGCACATCAGCTCAGAGTCGAGGACTTCCGCGGGTGCTGCCTTTAAACAGGTCCTTTTCCACACAAATTTCAAATATAATACGTACGATCCGTTCGTCCGTGACAACCTTGTACTATCACAACTGATCTCGTCGCTACATGTGATTGTTATCACGTATTTAACTCTTTCCCACCATCCAAGTAATGCTGTAATCAGAATATCTATTGAGACCGGGAACACAAACTTTGCAAAAAAAAACATCCCTTTGCGAACAACAAATATTCTTATGAGTTTCAGGGAGAGAGAAGAAAGAGGTGCTCACCAATTACTCCCGTTTGTCATGGACTGTCACTTCTTTTTGTTTACGTAACTATGTATGTAAATATTACCAAAAAAGTGGTTCACTTCTAATCTTATAGTACCCCCACCCACACATGTTCTTCTTCTACCATATCAACTTCAGCCACAACCCCAAAAAGAGAAGAAGAACAGTATCAGAAATAGTGGGAATGTGGTTACGAAACAGAGCCGTGAGACCACTACGTTATATTTTTTTGTTTTTATCATGCAGTCGTCTCCGTTCAACTCCTGAGAGTTTTTTGAAATTCGTAGTTTGTCACTGGTACATGACGAAACTCGAATCTCACTTCAGTTTAGATATTTCATTGTCTCTGGTTTTATTATCGCTTCCATGCTGAAGAAATACGAGAGGATGGAGTTTTGTGATGTTACCCATTTTATATCAGCACGGTGAGTTAGATGTTGCTACTTCTGGAGGTGCTCTGCCTGGGTGTGACCCCATAGCAAGGGATCGAGCTGACAATGAGACCATTGTATCACGACGCCACTGCACTCTACGTCGACACACACCACACCACACCTCATTCACGATGGCCTTTCGCTACTGTCGCCGGTGTTGGTGACGGACCGTCGTCGATGAGGGTGGACAATATTGAATGCGGTGGAGGAGTGCAGCGACAACATATGTACCATGTCGCGGAATTTTCGTATACGTGTGTAGTGTAATATGCTAGCAGGGCTACAGCGTCATTCAGTCGCCGGAAAAACCAGGAAACTGACGGATAGCTACAACACCTCATCTCCTGTACATTAAAGCGTGCCAGCATGTACTGAGAAAGGGAGCAATCGTGCTTCGAATTTGACACATAATCAGGAGGCCGAATGAGGAATAAAGCATCAAGTTCTTCTCCTTTTGACTTATCTAGAAACACCGTCTGTTATTTTATTGTCACCTTACACACATTCGGTAGAAGTTATAAGCACAAACACTAGGGTTACAATTATCTGGTTGGATTTGATCAACTGGTGCTGTCATGAACTCGAAAGCATATTTACATATATATTACATGAAAATTCTCTCACCAAATTAACTACCGCTGTCTCAGAGGTTTTATCACTTGGGTTTTAAATTGGCGCGATTTTTAGTGTCCCCAGTTCAGGGCGCAAAGGATCTTACCGTTGTACTACGCCGCGATTATTCTCACAACCATTTCGGTTATAGTTGGATTCCCGGAGTCGTATGACGAGATAAACATGAGGAGCGCACGAAAGGCAGCGTTTCTAGTCTCCAACTTCAAGTCAGAGGAGAATCATGACGCGATGGTGAGAACCTCTCTCCTTTCGTCCTACAACTATGACGTTCATCCTTGCAGCACTTTGCATATGAGGATCTTTTTTCCCACACCTGGTCTATTTGCGTGGAGCTACAAGCTTATGTTCTGATTCCCACTATCTTTTTCATCCAGCAGCGACTAGTTGACAACGAAATCCTAGTTTTTGCATGTGAGTTTTTGTTAACATCCATAACTTTTTCAAAGGAGGTGTGCAAGCAACAGTACTTATAGGGAGATTTTTTTCTAAAGAACGTAGGTTACTTCTTTGTAGACGAAGATGTCATCCATCCATGTCACCTTTCTAATTAGCGCGATCCGTATGAGTAACTATCAGTGGCGGGCGCATGGGCCCCACCCCCCTATAATGTTCGTCGAATTTTCGGAATTATTTTACAAAATGCATGAGAATAATTCACCAATTAATGTTCAACTGTTTACTTCTGCTATCATCTTTGAATAACAGTCATTAATCATTTGTAAGCCTAATTAATATTTTAATTATTTTTATTTTTGTCTAAGTCCTCAAAACGGCGGCTACCATTTTTTCCACGCCCCCCTCCCCCCCCCTCCNTCGAAAATTTCCCTACTGTAATAATCTGTGTCCCTCTATTTAGGTCCTTTTAATTGTTATTCGACCATATCACCCCTTGTTTTACTCAGAATTGTCAAATTTTCCCATATGGCATGAATTTCAGTTTTTTCGCTCTTTACACTTAACCTTGAGTTTTCTTTCTTTTCATGAGAAATGTTTCTGCAGTGAACATTCTAATTCCTTTCCGTTTCTGTTTTTTCTTCTTCAGAAAGGCTGCAGAATTAGTCGTATATCCATTTGCGCTAAGAAATTTGTCGACAACAAAGGCAGCGTTATCGACTTTCTTGATCTACTCTATCCGCGAAACTCGGCCACTTTGCCATGAAGCAATGAATTGGTAATATCCGAAAACTATTACACCATGAGTTCTAGGACAAATGAACCCTTTATCTATGTTCCTCATAGCCAAATACCCATGATTGCATTGAAACCTGGAAAACGAATTTTATCGTGGGTGCTGCCTTTAACGATGACAGCCCTCTATTCAACATAACATCCATCTAAGAGACCGCTTTTTAAAATATTCGCAGGTGATGTATCTGCATACTTACAGGTGTCGACATTACCGCTCTTCGCTCAGCTCACGCATTTCATCTTTTGATCCTCCTCCTCTTGCCAAAAAAAGTCGCGGAACATGGTCAACTATTGGATTGGGCAATAAGTTCGTGCGGTTTTTTCAACTTGAGTTTTCACCGAGAATCAAAATATGTTCGAGTGCGTGTTATATATAGTTTTGTAGCACTTTGTTTTCTCTTCACAAAGAATCCTACCGATTTCCTCAACACATGCTACACCTCGTTTTCTATCGCGTAGAATGTGACCCTCCAAATCGGCTAGGGCGAACATCTCCAACGCCAACTATTGTTCCACCTCAATCGCGGATCGACAAGGTGACGGGTACTTATTAGGCCCAAAATGAAGCCATTACTGCTGAAAGGACGGCACAGAAGCAGATGCTCGCTACTGAGAGGTGGAATTATCCAGGAGGATGTCCCTTCTCTGAACTTAGAGTTTCAAGGACAATGAACCGTTTATCCGGTAGCTTTTGCTGTAGATGTAAAGAAGAATCACTATGAATGTCTAATCTTAGCAACACCTAGATTCAATTGATTCACTTTGCCAAAAAACATTGAAGGGCTCAATTCGAGGTTGTCCCTCATACTGAGAAGGCGCGTCTCTTCTGGGCAAATTCCACCAAAAAGAGAACCGAAATGCTAGAATTGAAAGTAATTTTACGCATGCGACCCATGCAAGCCTAAAGCTATCTCGAACCAGTTATTTCATTTATTTCCTTAGGCATTTTCTAGACTCCTATTCAAGAGTTGCAGTCGAGTGTCACAAATATAGTCAACTCAGGCAATGTGGCTTTTCATGGAGATGAAAGAGGGGAGCTGTCTCTAGTAGTATTAATAGTGAAGGAAAGGTGCTAAATAAATCATTTTTGTGATTGATGCTGTTTGTGAGAAACACTAGTTTTGATGCCCACGGAAAACCGCACGAACTTATTGCCCAACCCAATACATACCTTCCCTGCACTGTGCCTCTCACTTTGCACTGAAACTGATTCAGTCTGCTCTTTCCAGACGCCATTGTGGAGAATAAATTGGCACTGCGCTCATGGAGTATTTCCCAAGAGCTCATCTCCACCTGGAATCCTTGAAATCCACGAGCCCCTAGCATTTTGACGAAGACACCGTGCACATGCCAATATTGATGCTAAGAGCCGCTTTCTTTTCGTCTGAATATACCTAGAGTAACAATACAGCAACGCTATCAAATAGATCCGAGCCAAAGGATGTGTGGGTAGAAGATGTTTCAGGGTACCAGCAAAGATAAAACTGTTGCAGGATATCGCAACCATAGCAAAACTATCTTGAACAATGAACTAACACCAACTCCCCCAGAACTTTTGCACGTACTCAATGTCTTGGGCGATGACCTAAGGCGTCTGCTATCAGTATCAATTTTGGAAGGGCTTTACATGACAGCACTACTGTGCTATCGGTATAAAAACAGCTTTATTGGCTGTGTGGTAAATTGTGGATTTTTGCTCTATGTCGCCCGAATTTTAGCGACGGGGTTCGCATTAATGACATAACATTGATGCAGCACTAGCAAACGGTTTTTCCTTGGAAATGGCAGCAGCTAGTGGGTTCCCAATAATTGTAGTTGGAGATGAGACTGGCCTAGATGAGATTTGGCCTGGATGAAAGCGCCACAAAAGTGCAAGTTGGATGTGAATCAACATGAAGTGAGCAAGATATTACAAGGAAATTAGTTGTTAGCTGATCAACCGTCTCTCGCTATCACACCTGGGAACAGGTTAAACGAAGAATACGGATTGTTTGATTTCACATGGGCAATTCATACACGTCTCAGCAATTTGCATGTTTCAGTGAACGTCAGCCGGTCGGCAAAAGTTGAGGTAGCTTTCTCCAATTGTTGCAGTTGTCTCAGAAGTGCTGCTGTTTCGCTAGTAAAGCAATTTCGCGTCTCTGAAGGACGTATAGCGATATCTGCTGCATTCTATGATATATTTCCAAGGATCTTCTTAGTAATTTTGTGACGAACTTAATTTTGGAGCACAGTTGCTGGAGATCACATATTTGGATAGATTGCGGTCAAGGTGGCGTCGAGTGTTTGGTTCCCCTCTCGAGTTAGTGCAGCATATGGGCCTGTTCATACACTTTTGAATCGAAGATGAGCGCAGGCAAAAATGTGATCATTACAGTTCAGTGCTTCCCATCAGGAGATCTCCAGGTCCATTTTCTTCCATTTCGCGAAAGTCGCTGCAGCTCGCAACCGTAATTGCTCGCAGAATTGAAAAACTACCGACCAATCTCGTTGCACTCCGTCTTCTACAAACGTTTGACGAGAGTGATCACCCAGAGAGTGGAGAACACTTTAGATGCCAAGCAACCTCGAGAGCAAGCTGGCTTCTACTCCACCGTTGATCATATACGCGCAACGAATGAACTGAGTGAACAGAGTAACGAGTACTATGAGTACAGAACACCTCTTTTTATTGCTTTCATCAATTATGAGAAAGCTATCAATATAGATACAGTAGAGACAAATTCGTTATAGAATGTTCTCCAACAACAGATGTACAAGGAGCGCAACTAATTGCTCTTCTTGAAGGGACATATGCAAACGCCCAATCGTTCATCAAGCCAGGAGGAACGAATATCCTCTGCAGTCTGTTTGCGTCTGCCGAGGACTTCGCCAAGGAGACACCATTTCACCAAAACTCTTCACTGCTACTCTTGGGCAAGTCTTCCGAAAATTGAATTGTAGTGATTACGGAGTATCTGTCAATGGGGATCAGTTAACGAACCTACGCTTTGTGGATGACGTTGTTCTGCAGCGCTAAAACTACAGACCATGATAACTGATCTCGAGAAGCACTCAATTGACGGTGGGTTCAAGATTAGCGCTACCAAAACGAAGGTATTGACAGAGGCCCCCAACTGTGATCACCCTTAGAGGCAACCGCATCGAAAACGTGGAATTATTTGTGTAGCTTGGACAGAAAATTTTGCTCCACTGAAATCACTACTAAGAGATCCAACGTCGAGTCCAAGCCGGATGGAACTGCTTCTGTCGCTATGAAGGATTTTTTTCCTCTAGAACGGTGGAGATGAAGTGGAAGCGCAAACCATCAAATCAATGCGTATTGCCTGCAACGCTGTACAGAGCTGAAAAGTGGGTGCTTACAAAAGCCGCAGGACATGAATTTGCCGCAGCACAAAGACGGATTACGACCGTGGTTGGATTACGACCTCCGTATAAGAAGACGAATGCCTTACGCGAAGTCACTAAAGTGAGAGACGTAACAGCTAGTGCAGTTGAACGGAAATGGGCTTAAGCACAGAAGTAAAATGGTCCAGGAAGCTCAAGGAATGGCGCCCACCATTAGAGCGATGGGTTGGCCGACCGAAAACACGTTGGCGCGCTCCAAAGAGCACTTGGAACATCTAATTGGCAATCCACAGCGAGAGTTATGACGAAAATTGAATGGAATGATCTATTGAGGTGTCGCATATTGTAAAATATTGATCGGCAAATAAATGTAGAATGTAAAAATACATACACGAACAATAACTTTAACACCTCCATATTCGCGGATCTCTGACCTATAGATACTCTAACGATCCGTTTTTAAAAAGGCTTGTTGTCGTTGATGGAATATTTGACAAACGTTAAGCCAGATCACTATTGTTGCGGCATCGCGCACGCAAGTATGTCGCAGCTCCAACCTTGTACCAAAATGAATATACGTATTTTTTATTCATTATATGCACTGGTGCGCCAAAGAAGGTTAGAAGGGAACGGTGAAACTTAAGATCACTGCTGCAATGTTGCTATCTAGGGTAACGAAATCTTCTACACATATGGAAATAGTATGTAAGTATGAAAAACCGCAATCTGTCGACTTTCCTATATGTCCTGACACGTACCCCGTCAAAAGAGAAAGTCAGTGGACCTGGGTGCGGAGATTAGCTGGCTGACCCTATTTTAAAAAGTATTAGAGAGCATAGAGTGTCAATGGAATCAACCGTTCAAGATAAAATAGGAGTTGGACAGCAACGTGTTTTTGCACAAGCGCAAGCCATGCTTTGGTAGAACGAATTGGATAACACTAATAGCCATTGCAGAGCAATCTATAGGAGTGTTAGACGAGTGCAACAACACTGTGATAGTAATTACATGATCGAGCATAAGAACCAACGAAAATGTTCAAACACAGTCCTCCTTTTCCTCCAAATTAATTACACTTATGAGTCAGTCTTTCGCTGTGCTCTGGAAAACTTTGAACTAGGTCTCCATCGAAGTAACTCACTGGGTAGTAACTCTAACCATCTCCAAGTCTAGTTAAAGAACGAATATGAAAAACAAGGATTGTATATGGGGTCTATTCTTATATGATGAAAGATCAGAATCAGTCAGTAGGCTCCTCTACCCTTTCGTAGCTTATGGGAGTAATGACATAAGCACTGGCAGGGGTTTTTCCCAGATGTAAAACTTGCGTGGGTCGTATGCCCACTCATTCAGCCATCTCTTGTAGAAGTCTTCATTGCATTGCCTCAAGTTTATGGAACTTGACTTCATTGAACTGCATCAATGGAATTTGACAAAAGGGAGTGCATCCTAGGAGCATCGTTTCCATTATGAGTGGGATAAATGTCTCATGATCTGTTTAGCGGCAAAAGGCCTTTCTCGGTTAGCCAGAAAATTCATAATGCAAAAAACGACACCAGAGCAGACTTTCTTATATAACGTGGGACTGGAGAAAGCTGTAAAGCTGATCTTTTCGAGCAAGCAGTGTTGAGATATGAGGAGGAAGGATACTGTAAGAAGGAAGGAAGAAAAGAAAGACAAGAGGACAAATTCTTCCAAGGCCTCATAGATAACACTGCAAAATCTCTTGTTAATCTCTTAGTTCAGAAAACATTTTACTAATCGATGTCAGTGACATACCAGCTCAAACAACAGAAATCAGCTTCGCAATAATCGGGAATGGACAAATCGGTCGATGGTGTGATTTGGTACCAAATTGTAGAATGGATAACATTATAATCCGAGGAAGCAGAAGGTGATCGACGGGTAGCAATTTGAATAAGGTTTCTGGGAAAAAAAGATGAGGTCGAGAGTGGACTCAAATCGAGTTCGAAAAAGACTCGAGTTACAAGGAAAAGTTTTGCTTTATCATACAACCTTCAAAAATATTCAATGCAGAGGCGAATTCTTCTGAACTCGACGTATCCAGTTCATATCAATATTAAACTGACTCAAACAATTGTAAGATCTTTACTAAAGCATAGACAAGTGAAACACTCAACAAGTTCACTGTCAACATCTTTGCGATATTTAGAGGCCTGTATCTTACTTCTTATTAATTGGCACTTCGTGTGTGTGTGTGTTTGTGTGTGTGTGTGTGTGTGTGTGTGTGTGTGTGTGTGTGTGTGTGTGTGTGTGTGTGT
>JARK01001350.1:1133568-1155896 GCA_000688135.1 Ancylostoma ceylanicum | reverse complement strand
TTGATGGCCAAACATCCTTCGTCCAGAATCACGGAAGATCGGTCCCACAACACTCCAGTGCTTTCTTTTTGCCGTGAGCAGGTGCCCAATTTTGGTAGAAGGCCCATTCCATATCCATAGCATTCTATCCGGCCCAAGGAATCATCTCATCCTCCAGGATCTGCTTCAAATGAAGTTCGGCATCAATTTCAACTTCTTGTTGGACAAAAACCAGCTTAGTCTTGCCCAAACCCGATATTCCACCCCACACCGCCACGGATTGTAGGAAAAGAGTTTTTTCAACCTTGACGGCTCTTGAAGAACCATTTGACAAAATTTCAAGCCGATTCTGGGCATTCCGGAGTGAATATCTTTTCGTCGGTGGAGGGAACTCGGCCGAGCTTATCACCGCGCGCAAGGGTCATCACCTTTCTGCATTTTTCCAATCTGGAGGCCTTCATTTCGTCTGCGAGGCGTTGTCCTTCGGCGAGTTTGTAGGATACAACTCGAAAACATCCCTGATCAGTCTTAGCATGGTTGATCGGCTTATTTCGTGACCCTTGGCCAGCTGTCTAACGCTTCTTTCAGGATTTCGGCGCAGTTCACTTTTGACGGCGCTATGAAGGGCATCGTCCTCGCAGTTCGATCAGGTCTTCCTCTCGGACGATTCTCAATCCCTTCAGTTTCTCCGAAACGGTTTATGTCCCGATCGACTTGCTCCCGGTGCAGTTTGAGCGTCTTCGAGATCTCGGAAACTGATGACCCGCGTTTGTGCATGGCGACTACTGTTTTTTTGTTCCTTAAGCGATACCATCTTTATCTAGAAACAGAGGATAAGACTGGTCCCTTTAGGACTAAAAAAACCGACAGAAACGAATAACACCATGAAATTGCACAAAAAAGCAATAAAAACATCCAAAAAATGATTTTCTTTAGCCCGTCACACTTCATTTGGACCACCCTGTATAAGGGCAATTTATACCAGACTAGACGGTATACCCGGCTTCGCTCGGGTGTTTCATTTCTTCCGGCAGTTTAACGCTGATGACGGCAACTGTTAAACCCAACGACTCATAGCCCTAATCATTTCTTGATCAGCCCAGAAATCCCTTTTTATTCACCTCGTTTTGTTGTGGTTGTCATATTCGTGTTCAGCGTGTTGGATAACCCCAGTGTACATGTCCTCACCGACCCGTGAGCAAAAATAGCGAAAAATCAATAAAATCGATAAATCAATACTTTGTGCAAAACAATTGTCGTATTGGTGTTCAGCGTGTTGGATAACCCCAGTATACATGTCCTCGCTGACCCTGGGCCAAGAATGGCGAAAAATCAATAAAATCGATAAATCGATAAATCAATCGATAATCTGAAATAGCCTAAAACCTCCGTCGGCCCGAGATGTATATGTGTGCAAAGTTTGGTCCCGATCGGTTAACTCTCCGCGATTTCTATTCGGAACACACACACACACACACACACACACACACACACACACACACACACACACACACACACACACACACACACACACACACACACACACACACACACACACACACACACACACACACACACACACACACACACACACACACACACACACACACACACACACACACACACACACACACACACACACACACACACACACACACACACACACACACACACACACACACACACACACACACACACACACACACACACACACACACACACACACACACACACACACACACACACACACACACACACACACACACACACACACACACACACACACACACACACACACACACACACACACACACACACACACACACACACACACACACACACACACACACACACACACACACACACACACACACACACACACACACACACACACACACACACACACACACACACACACACACACACACACACACACACACACACACACACACACACACACACACACACACACACACACACACACACACACACACACACACACACACACACACACACACACACACACACACACACACACACACACACACACACACACACACACACACACACACACACACACACACACACACACACACACACACACACACACACACACACACACACACACACACACACACACACACACACACACACACACACACACACACACACACACACACACACACACACACACACACACACACACACACACACACACACACACACACACACACACACACACACACACACACACACACACACACACACACACACACACACACACACACACACACACACACACACACACACCCGTGAAATGTCCCACACAACTCTTGTATTTTTCGTCCAGTCCTAAGACCAACAAATGAGCAGATAAAATAAATTTCTCCTCCATCCTCGAATTTCCTTTTGTTTTCTAATGCATATAATAGTTCTAATTGTAAGATTATAAAAAAATTAAAAAAACCACCAAATTACCAATGCATATAATAGTTCTAGCATGTAAGATTATAAAAAAAATTACCAAGCGTTATCTCCGGAGCACAATGGATCTTTCAAGTGGGAAAGCATCTCTTCGAGACTGCTGCACTCCATGGTGAGCCTACTATCACATCATTTAGATTAATTCGGGCGATAATCCCTTCGCGAAATTGAAAAAGCGAAGGTTTGTGCGCACGGCTGTGACGAAGAAACAGTGAAGCACTGGACTTGTAGTAGTAATCCTTGAAAGGGACAGATTTCCAGATTTCTCCGATCATACATATTTTTCTACTCAGCCCATACACATATGCATACTTGCAACACACTCAAATTTCCGCGCATTGTTTAATCTAAACAAGGAATTGAACCACCAGATACATAAAACTTAGCCCTGGAATGTGTTTTCTCCACAGGCTTGAGGCAATTTGTGTTTTAATGAATTAAGAATTGTTCAGATTAGAGGGGTAACAAATAGAAAAAAATAGAATTCTGAAAATTTTGCTTCGCGTATGACTTTGTTGTTCCATTCCTCGAAGGGAGAAGGATGAAGTAATGTTACTAGAACCTGGCCATACAGCCGCAGGCGTGACGCACGCACGCATCCAGCATAAACTGCCCTTGAAACACCTAACTGCTTGATCTTTTCTTGCGAAGCGCCTGATTCTCCACGCCCAGCTCGAACTGCATTCTGTTCCGTGACGATTGGTATTGCGGGCTAAAATTTATATTACAAATTTTCGACTCCTTGCTGTAAAAATCCAGGATGGGTTCCAACATTTCTTTTACTATTTTACTATCCAGTGGTCTGCTAGGAGTTTCAAAGATTTTGTCTCACCATTCGTTTTCCTTCCTGTATTTGAGGTGTACACTTATTCATTCACTTTATGTTAGATTCTCGGCTGTAAAGCAATGTTTTAAAAATACTGCTCTTTCCCAAATAAGTCAAAACCCTGAAACTAAAACTGATAGCAGTTGAGAGGGTTGTGCATGTGTTAAATTTTGTACTTCATTGTACAGAGTTAGGAATGGTTGACCTCAAAATAAGTCTGCTTACGAAATGACAGTGTTTGTGGGCCTCAGTTACATAGCAAAGCACTTGCGTTGGCCAGCACAGTAGATATTCGGCTGGATTTACTTCAAGGACATTCTTCCTCAAAATTCTTCCGCGTGTACATGGCTCAGCTGGACCCTGCTGCGCTACGATGCTACTGAGGAAATGAATAGTAATTGGTCATAATCGGCGTAACACTTCCCTGAAAGCTGAGACCATGCTCGTTCAAAGGAAAGCTCGTAATCGACGAGTGCTTTGTTTTGAGGCGTTCTGAAGAGCAATGGGGCACTGCACGCATTCATGTGCTTGCGTCATCGTCTGGGGTAACGACCCATAAAACACTGAAACCTCATGAAAGCAATGAAGTTATCCAGAGAACTTGAGGGCCGCAGGGTGCACGTAGTAATGGGATTGTTTGGAACTGCGTGCAGAGAGTAAGTTCCTATTTTTGTCACTGCTATTAGAAGTACATTCCTTCAACACAAATCATTAACCTCACGTACGGGGCTTCCAAGGAGACTCCATGGGCCAGTAGTTAATCAAAAAGTGCCACGGAAATGACAGGATTACCGGAGGAAAACAGAAATAGGGACCAAAAATGGAAAATAAAGTCGTACGTCAGTGTAACGGATGGGCTCAACATGATAGCAACAACATAATCTCGACCAGAGATGTAGGTGACAGAGGCTCTAACTTCCTAAAATCATAAATTGGATACTACGTATAAATGAGAATATATAAATACGGCCATTAGCAATTATTCATGGATGCACTTCATAGAGATTCCTGGTTTATCAGGCGATGAAAGTTCGCAACGGGTACTGGAAATATCGGCCATAGAATGAGGCTCCAGCACAAGTTTTCCTCTATACCAAAACCCAAAAGAATCCCTCTGTGAAAAAGCAACATTTTAGGGAGTCCCATTGGATATGCATGGGAAGAAACCACGAGAAATGAGAAAACCCCGAAATCCGAGGAGTGGAAGAAGAACTGGATGCCGTTATTAGTTACGAAATCATAGAAGAAGACTTGTCATCAATTCCCGGGAAATTTTCGTCAAAACTCGTCATAAAGGTTTCATTTGCTGCCTAGATCACGGTATATATTTGACTGCTGTGCTCTTCAAACCATTCTTTATGATCATCCACTCCTTGATCTCAAATTACATAGTAAGGGTGAGACTACACCTTCTTCTATTTATCAATATGTGAGAGCTCTCTATGTATGGTACCAGTTTTGTACCGTTGTCCTGTTCTTGTAGCGTTACACTGAGAGTAATGTAGCGCAAAGATATAAATTGTGCTTTGAGAAGAAAATGGCACCGGTGTTAGTTCCAACTCAGCTAAATGTCTCTTTGCTACAAAAAGGACACGCTACAAAATCCAATGGATACAATATTAGTGTTCATCACCCTGAATAACCCCATGAATCAGTGAAGATTCAGGGATTATTGGGGAAGCGGAACTCTGCTTTACTAAAGTTATTTCGCTTCCCATAGCTAATTCCTTGTCGAACCAAATATATTGATCACCACTAGAAAAATGAACAGGTATTTGTTTCCTGTTGTAAAATTACTGCAACTTTGCAAGGAAGGGTTATGCTCAGAAGGATTGAGATTTTCGCGAGCAGGGCATCAATTCACCGCATGTGCGAAATGAGGCGAAAATTTCTTGAAGGCAAAGTCCCACCTCAGTACCTTGGCCCGTAGTAAACCCACCACCCCCCCCCCCTTAAACTTTAGGTGAACTTAAATGGAAGGTTAACTCCGTGTTCATCGAGTTCACTTCAACATCCACCGGACCTCATATGTATGCAGATATAAAACTGAACACTGAGTTAATTGCGATAACAAAGGAGTTTATTCGAAAACTCATCTAGCCGTTGAGCAAGTGGTGAACTCTTAAAAGACCGGTCAGAGAATTGAAGAGTGTCGCTAGCATTGGAGAGGCCGATAAACACCTCCCGAGCTACTAGCTTTCTAGAGATTTTTGCATTCGAAGATTCTCCAGTGACTGCTGATTAGAATGGTATATGTGATTCCGTTCGAAACCGCCGAGAAACCCCGTTTTTGACTCCTAGACTGGAGGAGCCTTTGGGCAGAATCGTGGGCGGAGCCGGGGCTCCTTCTGATTAATTCATTCTCGGGAGCGCACCTTTTGAGGAAGATCTTACACATCTAAAGAGTTCCTCATCCACTCCCTAAGAGAATAGAAATTGCGCTTCATGTGCGGTGAGCAATGGTGGGGAAATCTGTAATCCCGAACCAGTGGAGCCAAACCGAGATTACAAGGTTTTCGCATCGTGTTCTCCCCTGCTCGCCGCACATAAAGCGCAATTTCCATTCTATTAGGAAGTTGATGCAGAAACCTTCCGATATGTAAGATTTCCCTCGGAAATCCTCGGGAATCAATCAGGGCTGATATGCATATCTCCCACCGAACACTTCCACACGAGAGTGGGAGTGCTCTGGAGCGAATCCTCGTATGCATACCTCTTCCATGCTCCGAAATCGCCGCCTACTTCCCCCTAGAGGACAAAAAGAGCATACTTTCATTAATTTTTTTCCCTATTTTCTCCTATATTTAATCATACGTTTTGCTTAACTTACAAATAATTCGCTTGCATTCAGCACCGTGCCCGTGTATGCAGTTCGCTAACGCCAATTCGCCCGCCAGCCTCCTCCATTCGCTTCTTATGTGGATATCGTGTTGTGATTCTCCAGTTTCTCTTTTACCAAAGATGAATTTTACAGGCTAGTCTCTAGAACCATCTCTCTGTTGTGTAAAGAAAAGTGTTTTCCTTCCAGTCATATGTGGGACATGTTTCGTTGCGGTGTTTTTTGATGTGTTATCCGAGTCAAAGAGAATAGCAGGTATCGTTTCAGCTCCTAAGATTGAGCCTTTATCTGCATTTTTATTTTGCTTTCTACATGCTATATATCGTAGAAGGTGTAGACGAGAAAAGTATTGTGGTCGCAGTTTAACAGCTTTGTTCTACCATCAAAATCCGGTTTGCACTCAAGTGGTGTGCTTGATATAGGTCTTCATTCAGTGCAGGGTTCTCTTCCTAACAAAATGAGCAGCGGCAGGCCGAGCCGGGCCAATGGTTAACGTTGTCAAGGGCGGACTCTCTGGTCGCCACATCTCTGGTCGTCACAAAGTGGATAACCGGCCAAAAGTTGGAGGCATCACACTTGTTCAGAGAGTTAGGCAGTTTTGATCTTCTCAAAATATTAAAGGACCACCTACAGGCTTGGTTAAAAAAAACAAACAACACGTTGTGTTTTTACTGAAGAATCAGTCGCGAGCGCGGTCATTTTTTCAAAAGGTTTAGACTCATACCTTGCTTAATTTGATTTGATGGACTTTTTCAAGGAGTTTTCGTCCAGGTGATTGAATTGATGGTTTCAATCATCAAGAATAAATTCAGCGCTTTCCAAGAGCAGCATAGATGTTAAAGTTTCAAAGTTTAACAAGTCTCTCGAATATGTGGCTTACAATTTAAAGCATGATTCTGTGGATAGCTTCTTTGTGGAAACTATGTTCTACGATTCTGAATTATACGGCTGCATGTGGCTCCAAGATTTAACCAGGAAATCTGTATGAAATAATTCGTGTCATATTTCACGGAGAACGGCAATGACAGTTGGCTTCACGCAGACTGGCGCGCTGCAACATCTGAGCTGCGCGAGCGAGGCAGCACTCGGCACCCACTGCGCCGAGCAGCGCTGCGTAAGACGTGCGCAGCGCCTGTCCGTTGGATATGCAATCGTGATTGACGTTCCCTGGATCTCGTAACGTCGAGAGGGGTAACATTAGGAGATGAATGAGATAATATTCTACTGAAACATAGTCCATCAAGTTACGGGGTTCATGCCGAAAGCGTATAGTCAACTCCAAATGTCCGTAGACAAGAGTTGGGACCACGGCGCGGTTTTCCTCCGCTTCTCTGCCCTGCCACGCTGAATCCGTGCAGCAGACAGCGAGAGACCCGCGCCGCGGCCCCAACTCTTGTCTACGGACATTTGGAGTTGACTATATGTGGAACCTAATTACGGAAAAAATATAAAAGGATGCCGAGAGTGTATTGTGAAGTCAATCAATGTTGTATAAACCAAACAAACCAACGACAGAGACGTTTATTTGTGTAAAATAACGAGCAAAATGTCAGAAACAATCTCATTTTGAAGTTGACCAACTCTACATGTTTCAGTTCTCATGCTGTCGTGAAATACTTGAGACTTGGAAGGTCTAACCAGTGAAGATAAAAATAAAATCCGTAACTGTGGAAATGAATGGGAAAGGAATCCAATAACTTACCGTTATACGCAAGAGAAAAAGTACCTTCCTTCCGCAGAGCATTTGCATGCTTCAGGCTATTTCAGTACTGAATATTAGTTGAGGGCCTCTCACAAACACAAGATTAGGCGGAAGTATATTAGGAAATCTGTTATTGGTTGCAGATCCGGTAAAGAAAAAATAGTTTACATTGAACTGGCAGGTAGAAAATGTTCCCCTTTTAAATACTGAAAAATGGAAACCACATAAGCTCATTATCAACTGAATTGTTAGAATGTGAACCTGTTTTTTATATGGTGAACACTGAATAATGTGATGCCACTTTTTTGTACTTCTCAAAAGTGTCTAAAAATACTCATCTATTCTATGCAGAGGTATACAGGATTATTTTTTCATCGAAGAGTGAAAACCTTTTTCACCCAATTCCTTTCCCCTTCTCGCACATCCAAATATGAGAGTGTTAATGTAGACGCTGGTGGTTATTGTTTGTAGGTCAGAGCCAATCTATAATATATAATCAGTTAATTAGAGAAATGAGTGCTCGAAACGGCACTGTGAAGAAAGCTGATTGTTTTGTTCCTAATCATTTGTGATTTTGTACGGAACTTGACATTTATAACGGAAACAAAGCAAGTAATGAACAATCCAGCACAACTGTGATAATATCTACCTCACCACTGCGAAAAATAAGAAGCGGGTTACCAAATAGTAACCCGCTTCCTACCAAACAAGATGTCTGATAGTTCTCAGCACCCCATTCTGCCTCACTCACACCATATGTTGGAGTGGGCCAAACTAGGATGGTGGTTCAGTGGGAATTCGTAGTAGGCAGGTCTAGCCCTGCTCGCAACAAGTCCAAATAAATTCGGGGGTAGTCCAAGAAAGGGTAGAAAAAAAGCTCAACATCCGTCTTGTCGGGTTATATTCGTCTCAGACAAGAGAAAGTCCAATCAGTTAGTATATTGAACTCTTACCTTTTACACGTCCATGAGGAAGCTTGCTATTCCAGAGATGGATAAGCCAGAGAGACGACCAGTATTCAAATGACTAAGACAGGGATCAAGGTAAAGTTCTGTTTCTTCCTCACAACCGAAGGTCCAGACGTCGAAACAAGGCAACGTCGCTACCAGAGTAATTAAACCCGTAGTAATCAAACTGAGTTGAAAAGTTGCTTTCTCAGAGGGTTACTGAGGATAGTGGAATGATGAGTAATGAATGAAGCATAAACAAATGAAAAGCCGCTGACTGGCGCAGCGGATAAAGGTGAAGGATGCAACCGTGGGCCCGCGATAGGCGCGAGGTCACATGGGGGTTACTGTACTTGTTTCCGCCACGATGCCGTATCCATGTGACCTACGTGACCGGTGCTGGGTTTGTCCAGCACACACCATCTTGTTTATTACTTCATTTCAGGATATATGCGGCTAATTATTATGTCCACGAATCTCGCAGCCAATTAGTCCTGTGCTTGGAGTTTCAGAAGTGACGGCATAGTCTTGTTGATGATAGCAGTGAGTTTTGTTCATCCGCACTTGCTGTTTTATGTGACTTTCTTATTTATAGTTTGGATGAATGATTATGTTGCATGCAAAGCTGTTTACGAAATCAGCTAAAGAAGAACGGCGATTCTGTGCCCCAGGTAATTTGTTGAGAAGTTGGACAAATTGGTAAGTTTCTTTCGTAAATATGACAGACGTTTCGTGATTGAGAGCGTTAGCATGGGTGATTGAGGAATGTTTTACAGGACAAGGAAAATTCCTCGCTAGAGTGACTGAAGAAGTGAACGCACTCGGCGTATCAAAAAGGACAGAAAAACAAGCGAATCAAAAAAAAAAATGAGAGACGAGCTGAAAGTCGTCCAAAAGTGCGACTCGATAATGGTGAGCGCAATGATTGTCGGCATTTTACAACTCGTTAATCTACATTAATGACCAACCTAATTTCAGAAAAGCGAATCCTCGAAGACGGGCGGTGGTGCAAAGAGGCTGCCCCGGCTTATAAACGTCCAACACAGGTTATTTGAGGCAATCAAGACAAGACAGCGCGTAGGGGGATGGCGGAGGGTAAAAAAAATGGTCACAGTGTGGTGAGTTTCATACTACATTAGGTGTTTTCTTTCCTATACTACGATCTAGTCGAATCGTATTAGGCTGATGGTCCAGCCAACATCGGTACTTCAGACACCATTTGGAGTCTTTTCCGCTCCCGTTCCTCTAGTGTGACACCGTCCCCACGCCATGTCGGCAACTCCTCACCTTTTTGGCAGTCTAGTTTTTTTTCCACTTCCCGGCACCTAAACATCTATCCCACAGCTGCTGACTCGCCAAGTGACGCCTTTCATACTATCTGTGGAAGCCGGAGCGCTCCGCACCCATTTGCGGACCACTTCTTCTGCATGACTCTCATTGTGAGACGTTACGATCCTCTCAACCGTCAATGAGCCCACTTCTCTTGATCTTTCCAACTACGGGGTGCCAGGGTATCCGTCATACATCACTGGACCTGTTTAGCACACATTCCCAACCTTCCAGATTAGAGGTACTCATCACATAACTGCGGACGCGTAAGATAGAGTCTTCCCGATTTCTGACTGCGTCTAGCTTCTCAACTAGCTGTGCACCCATTTCTAGCACCCTCTTCAGAAAGTCCAATACTTAATCACTTACATTGTTGTGTAAACAACAGTTGGTCATCCAAACTACAAAATTTGAATCGAACCACCGTAAATCGAGGTAAAAATCAAAGTTTGCAACTTTTTCTTACATAACTCGATCAGATGAGAACCTTGGTATAGTTGCTGCCCACAGTGGTTGTTTCTGGTGCCCGGACACACATACATGCTCAGCCAGTTAATGTATAGTAAGATTGTTATAAATAGTTTATTTTTCCACATTGGCAGATGCTTGAAGACGATATCACGGAACCGGTTTGGTCGAGAGGAAAAAATAGATCAGTCCATGGACATATTTCTTCCGTCCATCTGTGAGAGAGATGTTTCGAAACCAAAGAAGCCAGAAAGGTAGATATACTACGCAGTTTATAGGCAACAATCTACTACTTCAAGGCGCCTGACCTGAAAGATCATATATTGAAAGCGCAGCTCCGAGCTATTGAAATGAAAACTGAGAACTTGAGGAAAAAAGTAAGCTCTTTGATCTGCAGATAGAATATTGGGAGAGGAGACTCGATAGCTGATAATGTTGATTGTTGCGGAAAAGCTGTTTTATTAGTCTATGTTTGAGTTTAACTGAATAAACAATTGATTTTTATTTTGTTGAACCTCCATTTAAAAGTAGTTGTCGATTATCCGTCTCAAAAAGATTTCCGGCCCCATGGCGTTAGTTGGTGGCGATCCACTGTCTGGAACCGCTGATTCATAAAGAGGATTCGGACGCTTGGGGGGGGTCATAGTTTTGTGGTTCTTTGGCGTCTATCGCAATATTTCTCAGTACACAATATGCGATAGTGATGTTCCCAGCTTCCACAGGGTCATAGCTGAAATAATTCTTGAATTTGCTTCAAGACTAGCACAGGTTCAAGTAAAATCC
This sequence comes from Ancylostoma ceylanicum, assembly GCA_000688135.1. Classification (NCBI taxonomy): domain Eukaryota; kingdom Metazoa; phylum Nematoda; class Chromadorea; order Rhabditida; family Ancylostomatidae; genus Ancylostoma; species Ancylostoma ceylanicum. Next base: position 1,144,539 of record JARK01001350.1, on the reverse strand, counting down.
TACCGACACTGTCCATGTAATAGATGGAACTGCCTCTCCAATATACCAAAATTGCTTTCTATTATTGATCTAGCTTTGCACACCGCTTCATTACACCTTTCCTCTTATTGGTTCTCGTTTCTGGTAGAATCAGAGAAGGAAACCTTTCTGGTAGAATCAGAGAAGGAAACCTACCTGCGTGAGTCCTCGGGTTATTTACAGGTTTCAGCAGGGAACATTTTCAGGGCGTACGCTAAATCACCTAGGAGAAAACCATTAATAGCATCACTTCTTAGCTGCCCGTACAGCTGAGATGATTTGCAGACCCCCGAATCGTGGGCCGAACTGGGCCACTTTGTGCTTAGCCATCTTATCTTGCCATCGAAGTCCACTATCACTCCTCCATTCAAACTGTGATAGTTTTTTTTCCACTGACATAATTTCTTCGTTTTCCCTAGGCCCGATCATTGGTATATGTGTGAAGACTGTACCCGGGACTCCATATTTTCGGAAGAAGTCGCCCTTCATCTTCCTACTTTCTTCCTCCTTTGGCCAATAAATATAGCGGTGCGCTCGTGGAATTGAGAGCCTTCACAAAATTCACCAGAGTGCGAGCCACAGTTGACTGATTGCAGCCTACTGTCCTGGAGTCGGCTTGCCTAACGTTGCGACCCAAGAGATAGATAGCAAGCGCGACTTGGTTGGCGACGGGGAGGTCGCTCGCCCGACCGCTAGGATGGACCAGGTCCTCATACAGTATTCCACAGATGCGGAAGAAGACAGAACGCGAGAAACGGTAATCCTTGCGGGATTCGGTGTCGGTCAATGTTTCATACGGCCGAGTGCGATCGCGAAACACGGCACAGAGCGCCTCTCTTCTCTCTCGCTGTTGAACTACACCAACTCAAATGCGTGCATAGTAACTGCAAAATTCATTCGCAAATAGAAAAGTGCGGCGTCCAGTAATGGTTTTTGTGACGGTCATCGGCTTAATTTGAGGTGGCGATAAATCCCAGAAATCGGCTGCGGCGTTTGTCCACGATTCTATAACACAGCAATAAGAAAAATAATAGTGTCTTGCACGCACTTTACTTGAATGTTAATTGGAGAGACCTAGTATGAACACTATAAACAGTGTCGGTAAGATTCCGAATGTCAGCCCCCTCAAGTATGAATTGTGGGCGGCTAGATTGGTAGAGTTATATTATGTGGGCACTACTGCGGAACCGTGTAAATGTAACCGTTCGGTAGAGTTCCACGGCGTAGAACTAGGAAACAAACAACTCAATCGCACATCAGTGAGAGATATATAAATTATTGAAAACAATGGATAATCATTTTTATAAGGGTGAGTCATAAGTTTTAGGAATTTTTCAAGAATTAATAGCTGTTTGTACACGAAAAGACAAGGCGTTCTCCGCAGACAGGTGAGTGCCGCGTGGACAAGGCTTGCTATCAGCATGATCATTTTCCTGGATCACTCGGTCATTTGTCTCACTGAGATGGCGAAAAGACAACACGTCCGTGTGCTTGTTCTCCATTACTTCGAGAGAGGACTCACAGCTGCCCAAGCTTGCAAGGAGGACAACGCCGAAGGAGGAAAGGACCAAATATCGGTATGCAACGTTTCTTTTTGGTGCAAAAAGTTTCGCTCCGGAAACCCCTCGTTTTTAGATAGAAAGCGATCAGGAAGACCATCCACTCACGATACCAAGTTGGCGGCACTGGAGGTATTGAAAAACCCGCAGATGCACAGCAGGAGCCTTGCAATGCATGTTGGGTGTTCGCAATCAACTGCAGTTCGACTTTTGCACAAAATGGACCTGATACTCAAAAAGCCCTCGATAATCCCCCATAATTTGTCCGAAGCCGACAAAAAGCGAAGAGTAGCCTTTTGCCGCGACCTTCTGGAAAAGCATCACAGGGGAAGTTTGTTCCACCGAATCATCACCTGTGATGAAAAGTGGTGCTTATATGATAATCCTGACCATTCTATGCAGTGGGTGAAGCGTTCTGAGAAGCCCCATCTCGTCCATCGCTGGAATATCCACGGGAAGAAGAGTATGCTCACCGTTTTCTGTTGCGTCGATGAACCTATCCTATGGAAATTAGTTCCACAAGGAAAGCCTACTGATGCCGACTATGTCCGCCAAGAACTGAAGGAAATGGCCTTCAATGCAGAACAATGTGGCAGAAAACGTGATCAGATCCCGTTTCTATGGGACAGTTGCCGCCCGCACTTTGCAGAGGGAAAACTAAAGCTGTTGCAACTGAGTAGAGACTATCCGTACATATTTAATTCCCTGGCAAAACGTTGACCTTTGGCAACCGACCGGATCACTGATCAGAATCTTAGAGGTATTTAAATATAGCGGTAGACCAAATACCATAGATAAGAACATGGATTGAGGGCGAGCGCTGTGAAAATCGGTATAGCTCATGAACTATTGCTCCACAGAACCATACAGTTTGCATGCGCAGCGCAACCAACCATTCCTTTGCTCTCTCCTTCGCTGCCACATAGAAAACGTCAATTAGACAGATCTCATCAAAACGAAGTCGTCATACCACTGATTTCCATTTTCGCCCTAGAAACGGATTAAGGAACGAACATAGTCGCAAGCTTCCACAATGGCATCCATGGCGCTTTTTTAGCCCTACAACTTTTCTGTAGCATATTATATGGTTAAAACATGTTATATGTGAAGTGCTGTTGTGTTTGAGTGAAAACGGGTCCGCTTCGAAAGCCCCATCTCTGACATTTAACCAGGGAGCCGAATTAAATATGTACGGATAGTCTCTACTGTTGCAACTGGAAATTCTCCCACAGCCTGCATATAGCCCCGACCTTGCTCCTTCGAATTACCATTTGTTTAGAAGTCTTGAGCTCTGGCTCAAGCGAAAACAACTTAAAAGAGAGGACGACCTGAAGCTCGAGTTGTCAGCGTTCTCCGAGTCGAAGAAGCGCTCCTTTTACTACTACGGCATCCGCAGTCTCGCTCATCGTTGGCAGAGAGTCATCGATCATCATGGTTCATAATTCCAATAAACATGTGAGTTCTTGATTCGAAACATGTGAAATTGATTCGAAAAGCTTTCTTATGCTTCTCAAATGGAGAAACTGTAGAAAAAGATGAATCAATGGAGCAAACAACAGAGTTAATTTTTTTTTACTTTCCTTGCTAGTTTTAGTGATAATCAGACCATCATTAGCTTAAAGAAAAACAGTGAAATGTACCTAGTTAGGAGTTAGGATGTCCGAATAGAGTAACTATTCCAAACTATTAGGTATTATATTATTAGGTACAGTAGCAAGCAAAAAGATTGCAACTTTCGGTTTTTAGTCTGTAACTTCGTTCAAAGCAAAGCCTGAAGGTTCAAATTTCTGAAGGTTGTAGATGCTCATGGAAGTTAGAAATAACTTGGAACCTCGTCATTCCATCAACTTCATGTTTTTTAGGAAATTTTTTTCGCAGAGGTCGAAATCTGTAATTTGACCCAGTCCACAATGTCTCACAAAATGACGTCTATCGTTGAGATCTGGGCTCGAATCGCTTCCATATAGCGGAGTCAACCAGTTTACACTAGAAAATGTGCATGTGCTGACCACTGATACACATCTGCGTAGACTATGTGAGCATAATCCAGCAGTGGTCTTCCATGGATGTTCCTGCCACCTTGGTTCCCTCTCTTAGCTCTGCTCAGAAGGGAAAGATGCTGCTTACGCTTCTCTAAGTTCAGCTAAAAGGGTTCGATCTCAATGCAACTCAGTGCTCCCTTATAATTCCGAAATATTCTGGGTAGTTGTAATGAAGCCAAGTGTGCACATCATGGAAAATAAGTTTTGGAATTTTTTCTATCTCGCAGAGGAAGGTACCCCCAACGATCCCCATAGTGTTTAAGATTCTCCAGGATTACTAGAATATTGCCGTGTACATGACTGCACCGTCTGCTCAAACCAACGACTACTAGAAATTTTTCACAACCAGGTAAATCCAAAGGCCACGAAAAATGCCCAACAAAAAAAACGAAGAAATAAGGTGGGAAGTCTTTTCTCAGCCACCACGTAGCTAAGACTTGCCACTATCACACCACTACTTTTTTGGCTAGGAAGCATTCCTCACAAAGAAAAATTTGCAAAAACCGCGAAAAAAATGGGGGTTCGGGTAAGCGCCTGTTCCAATTCACAGCACACTGACTTCTCCAAGAAGGGACCTCATATCCTGCATAGAGGCCGACGAAGGGTAGTTGGGATTAATTGCACACACAATTTCGATTGGGGAGCTCTTCTATGGTTTCTTGAAATAAATTCCGTTTCACGCGGAAACGCGCATCCATAGTTTTTATATCTGAGAGCACATGAAACGAAAAGCCCTGGAAACCATTATTCTTGAGTTGTACCGGTACGAGGCATTGTGATTACCCAGGGTGAATGTGTTCTACCGACAATGGGCAAGTTTTAAAATATCAGCACGCCTTTCCTAGGTAATCTCAATTATGCATGTCGACACTGGCGACGCGGAAGGCACTAGTCAGTGATACAGCCATAGCTGTTAAATTGATTACTACAAGATGTGGAAATGAACGGAATACTCATTATAATATTAGGTGCGTGCAAAAGTTCCGGGGCAGTTGCACCTAATTTTTCAAAACACCATAACTCTGCTCATTGCCAACGATTTCATTCGATTCATCACAAATCTCCATTTCAAATTCATTCATTTCAAATACGCTGACATCTCTGTGATGTTGCCCACACGGCACGAAAAAGATTTTTCCAGAAACCTGAAACAACACCTTCATACTCAAAAAACCGGCTGACATCGTTTTCTAGTAGGTTCTGTTCATCAAAAGGTTTTCAGCGGATCTAAAGTCGTAGGAGATTCAAAAGGAAAATTTCTATTAGAGACTGTCTAGAGAGTAGCAAGAAAAGTTATGGATCAAAATATTCGCCAATTATATGCATTCCAGACAAGCCCCCAGTACGGATCTTGCTGCTGCATGCTGTGCTTCGCAAAAGCGTCAAAAAGGAAGGGCTTTGTACCGGGGTCTAGGGCGAAACCCAGGAAGTTTTTGACGCTTTTCCGAAGCCCAGCATGCAGCAGCAAGATCCATACTGGGGGCTTGTCTGGAATGCATATAGTTGGTGAATATTTTGATCCATAGCTTTTCTTCGTTCTTGTTAACGGTCATAAAAACTTTGGCGGGTAAAGCCATCTTTTATAAACATAGAGAGAAGTCTAGAATTTCTTAAATGCATGTACGTAGGTGGAGCAATGCAGAGATTGTCATCGCCTTTTTTCGCCGTGTTCGAAATTTCCTTGCGCAAACGCGGAAATTCGTATAACATATTCATTAATTGATCAATTTATTTATTTATTACACTTTATAAGACAGACGTTATAAAATAGTGACAAACAACGATAATACCTAAACAGTGTTCTCCTAGATACTACAAATAAAACAAGGGTTTGAAACGTGGAAGAAGCGTCGTTAAGTGCTCTTGTCCGACCTAAGTATGGTCGCTTTTGCCATACGTTTGAAGGATGTAAAGGATGCAGGAACAGTTCTGATGGATATGATGGATAACGTGCCCTGTTATGAAATTCATGGACGTTTGCAGTAACCAAAGGTTCTTTTCTTATGGATGCATCGATTATTGCATTCGTTGTGTGAGCTTGAGTTTCAGCCACCTAAGTTGTCCTGATGTACACATCCAATTTGGGAACTCTCTTCAAAAATACCAAGAAACAACTATTTAAATGGGCAGCGTTAAATTCAGCATTGCAGACGGTTCTTTATTATTGAAAATTTTATTAATGAGCGAACATGCCAACAACAACAACCCGTTCAAAGAATTGGTACATAAGTAGGGAAGGCACGGTGTGCTTGTGCAATACGGACAAGAAACATAAGGATTCGTTAGAAAATCGAATTCCTAGGAATTAAGGCTGAGTTTAAAGTGAATACAAATAAACCGGTCCTTTACCAGCTTACAAAAGTGGAAATGCTTCCGCCCAAAGTGGGCTAACAGTTGTAAACGTAGAAATAGAATGTACAATTACTGAATATTCTCTTGTGAGTAGAGTACATACTGGCAGAATAACGTAAACCACTACCTAGGACCTAACCGAGCTCAACAGCTCAAACGAACTGGACTAACAGCATCGTGACAAGAAGGGATATAACGGCTGCTACGGGGAAGCACAGTAGCCAGACGATACAGATCTTCTTGAACGTCTTAAACGACACTCCTTCCGTGGTGGACTTGGTCATGCCGACGAACAGAACAGCGCCCACAGCGCAGTGGGTTGATGAGATTGGAACTCCTAGAGATATTGCCGGTAAAACGTGATCGGCAAAGAAAACAACAACAGAAAAGGAAGGAAAAAACAGAAGAGAACAATGTCCAGAAAACCGTGAATTAGGAGATACTCACCAATTTTCACACAGACCAGAACGGTGAATGCTGTGCCGAGCTCTATTGCGAACCCTGAGATAGGGCTCATGTCAACTGTGATCTCCTTTGCAATCAGCTTGATGGTACGGTGACCCAATGTCAAGAAGCCGACGATCATGGCTACGGCACCGAAGGCGAGCAGCACCTTGAACACAGGAATTCATCTGCAGAGTTATTTCTTGGAATGCTTTAGAACGTGAGAAACATCCTCTATAAAATTAAACGAATAATTTCTGTGACGCACCTGCGAATCGTCCCTGGTCTCAGCGGCTCCGAAGGCGTAACCAGTTTGGTAGGTCATCCAAACAGCTAGAAGAGGTCCGACGGTGTTGGCAGTGTCGTTAGCACCGTGGGAGAACGACAGCAGCGAGGAGGAAACTATTTGCAGCGCGTTGAAGACCTGCAAATTACAGAATATGTGGGAGCATCAGGCTTCACTTCCCATAGAAGTGGGTAGTTTATTAGGAGCACTCTTCGAACGGTCATTTCTGATTTTTCGCCACCTCTACGTTAATATGGAAGAACTTTTTTTTAAAATGAGAATTAGCCAATTTGTTCAGCACCAAGCAACTACGATCTCGCCCTTGGTTTGCTGGTGATTTCAAACATTTGCAATCAACTTGAATGAGGCGATGATACTATTACTGGAGCAGTCCAATTTCGAGGGCACAGCTGGCAAAAAGGTGAATAGCCGTTTATACTTCAGCCGCTGCAAGACCCGCAGCAAAATTGGGGAGTTGTCAGAAATTGCTACTGTTCGAGGTATCGCACTTTCACGCAGAAGTGACAGCAAGAGACCTGGTTTGGTTTACTGATTTGCTTTTCTTCAAGCAATAGGTTGCTAATTTTTTCCGCTCTAGCAGCTTTAAAATTGACGGCGCAGTCGTTGCACAGACGACAAAACTATGAATGATCCTCATTGCATAACGCTCAGAACTCCACTGTCATAGACAATGCAATGTCAGCTCACCTTCGTAGTGAGTCTGTCTTCAGGAACTGCAGTGTAGAGATACTTGTACCACGGAAGATCACGGATCTTCTCCATATCAACAGTTGGGGTGTGCATGTCGGTTACTTTGTTTTGCTCTGAAAATCCACACCTTATTACCGACGACTTCCAACGATTCGCTAGAGCCGACTCACTGAATTTTCCCTTCTCCATTTTTCTTTGGATTTTTGCTTGCTCCTCATCGAAAAGGCGATGTGCTCTGTTTCGAAGCCAGCTCTGTAATATCTACTTTTACCCCCTTTTCTACGAATTTTTCATTATGTCGATTTTGGGCGGAGCATCACTTGCGCCGTTGGTGCACTGGCCGTGGCAATAATCGATACGTATCAATATTTATATCATGAATACCGCTTAAGTGACAGCGACACAGGGTGCTGTACGCCACGAAGGGGTATAGCCGCGACTAAAAGCGTTGATTTATTCGAGTAGGTCGTACTATACCTTTAAAGGGCAAGACAGAAGGAACATGGCGACAAGACCGGTGCCAATTGAAATCAGTCCTGCTTGCCACCAGCTCAGGCGGTCGAATCCGAGATCTATAATAATGAGATTATTGCTTGAAGAAACATGAACAATAACAACAACATAAACAACAATATCAACAAAACCTACATTTGGAGCCGTCGAAAATGCAAGCGAACAAATTGACAGTGATCGTGAAGCACATGAACACAGGACACATGACCAGAGCCCATTTGAAAGTGTCCTTCCGCAACAAAACCGAGTACTTGATGATCAGGTAGAAAGCAGACGCGAAGAATCCAGCGATTAGAGGGGAGATGAACCAGGACATCACTGGAACGATCATCATTAGGCCCCGTAGAAGTCTGTTTTTCACTACTTCTGGAAACTCACCGATTCCTCCGATTTCGGACCACTTAATGCCGACGTTTCCTCGTAGATAAAGTGAAGAGGCCAAAGATGCTCCAACAATGGCGTGTGTGGCTGAGACGGGGATTTTGTATACTGACGAGACGATCATGAATGCAGCCACTCCTGCCATTGCACCTGTCTGGAAAATTCGATTTTATCCTTAGCGCCATGTACCAGCCAACCATGGTTTGATCTTTCCTATGTGTATTTCATTATTTGGGCTAATCGCAGGTGTAGAAATTATGATACAGTGACTCCTGAAGAGGACACGTGCGGTGAAATCGACGGAATCTAAGAATGTGCAGACAGTCAGAGCGCCACGTCACGCCCTAAGTGACGCGACGCGTAAAAGACTTAGGGGGTGACGCCGTAGTCTGATCTTGGTTTGATCTTCTCTATTTGTAATTCATTATCAGAGCCTCTCGTAGGGGGAGAAATTATGATACAGTGACTCCTAAAGAGGACACCTTCGCGTGAGTTCGGACAGCCTAAGCATGGATTGGGAGCATCATTCGTGTATACGAATGGTGGGATTGAAGAGATGTGAGGATGCGCAGACGGTCAGAGCGCCACGTCACGCACTAAGTGATGCGACGGGTGCGAGCGGTCCACTCTCCTGGATTATGTAATAAAGCTAGAATGAGTGACATAGATTTGCCTGAGAATATGTAGTGGAGATGCTACTGGTATAGTCGGCAAGGAGTATGGCGTTTCCTGTCGCTGAGCCACCGCGACAAATTTTTTCTTTGTTTTTGAGTACAAGGAGCGGACAGGTTGGCTTAGTTTTCTATCCACTCACTCATATACCTCCCTCGCCTACTGATGAGCACAGAAGAAGACATAATTCCTTGGTTCTGTTCTGTGTATAAGGGACTTTCGAGAGCAACGGAAAATGGAAATTTTCTCTGAATTCTTTAGTAGTTCACTAGTATAAGTCAACTGCAGGCTTTCCGCCGAGTTGTGCGACCGAGAGCGCTATTCTCCTTGGGGGTCTAGCTGGCTACCGAAGCGGACCAAATGTGTTAGAGGAAAATAGATAGTTACCTGGCCAACCATGAACTCTGCAGCAGTGTATTTGGCGCAGTCCACTTCAGCGGTACCGTTCAGCAACGCTGGCGGAGCGAATCCTCCTGAAACGCACGCCAATCAAAGATGATTCAGGGCTATCAGTGTTTTTTTTTCCACAATGTAGTGTACAATATAGAGCGAATTTGTTACACAGGCGCCACGTCCTATGGTTTGTTTATGGTGCAAGTGTGGTGCACGATAGCGATGAATGTCATAACTTCCGTCTTCAAACTAACCACTTAAAGAAGAGGCTAGTGCGATTGCTAATTGAACTTTGTGGTTCATACTTTTCCAAGAGATATAGAGGACCTACCCGTCGCGATTGCACCGTCGCAATGAGGGACCACTTCATATTTGCCAGTGGTATGATTGAATGCCGAATATACGTCGAACACCTCGACTTCGACTATGCCTGATCGGAGGGTCTCTGTGACCTTGTAGCCTGAAAACGGCGTATAAGCTATTTTTGCTGGTGACATGCTTCACAGAGATGAGCAGCTCATGAGCAGTCTCGATAATTATCCTCTACTCCAAGCTTATCCAAAGTGGACGAGTTTCTCGGAAAAATTTAGTAGATTTTAGATTTCACTTCTTCTATAGTCTATTACAACGCGGAAGATAGTGGGAAAACGACGGAGGGGAAAAGAGAGCGGAAAATTGCAGATGGTGCAAAGAAAAACTGGCAAGGATACGATACGATTTACTTTACTATTTTATTTTATTATTTATTTATTATTTTTTTACGATTACTCAAATATCGCTGCGTTTGGAACAGACTATATCACTATTTCCTGTTACTGAGGCAGGTTGACCTCACAAAATGTATACGTGGTATTTTCTCTGGGAAGCTCGTCCACTTTGAGGACGCGAGGAAACCATGACACTCCCGGGGACACCCACTAATCCCAGTGCAAGAAACGAGGAACTGTGCTCTTGGCTACACTACATATGAGGACACCAACACTCCTGTTTTCTGTTGTTGAACTACGGCATGCACGTAGAAAGCACGTGATGTGCGTGGGCGGGTTTGACCGGTCAGGCCAATTTGTAGGGTAATCTACTAAGCTGTGTACGGGAAAACACTCATCTAAACCGGTGCACTCAGTTTGCGAGATCAAAATTTCGTTTTTTGACCTTTGCGATAGTTTTACAATATAATTTTTGTCTTTAGAAGTAGGATTTTCACTTTTGTCGCCAGCTCGCCCAATCTGACTGAGTTTGGGTTGGGGTTTCGGATATAGGACTACAATATGAGACAGCTGCCAGCTTCAAAAAATGACAACTTCCTCAGCCTATCCCTGACAGGAAAAAAATCTATGCCAATATTGCTCGAACATATTTGTAAGCAGTCTCCGAAACCTATACACACGGGTAGTGCTATTTGTGCGGGGGTGGAGAAGCTGCCGTATACCTATTTATTTCTTGCTTTTCCCTGAAGTTTTCAATCTAAGTGTTGACAGGAATCTTTACATAGGCAGCATAAGCCAGAATGCAGTCAGTAAGTTGTTGTCTCGTTGTTCTCGCTCATTCACAAGTGACCGGTCATGCAAGTTTGACGTGCTCATCGACCAGGAGGGGGGGG
>JARK01001350.1:1096396-1129100 GCA_000688135.1 Ancylostoma ceylanicum | reverse complement strand
CTCGTAGGCCGCGGGACTGCCAGCGCAGGAGGCTGGTCCCGTCGCGAAATCCTGAGAGCACTGTCTAAGTCTCTCGCTTTTATCTTTGGCGACTGTATCCATCATCATCGTGACCAACGGAACCAGCGAAGGTTGGGTCCCACCGCGAGTTCCACTACATCCATGTACCTATGATGAAACATCGGCCGACCGTCTCGTAAGTTTCGCCTCACCCTCCAACACGCTCTATCATGCTCTATGGGCGGAGCCCATGATGAGAGAATGCGATCACGTGCCGGCCCCCCACGTCTGCGCTCTAGAAAATTTTGTTGCACTACCAGAATTTATATAAGAGGATCCTTTGTTCTTTCTATCCCCTTATGTTGGCATGTTACTAAATACAGTGTACAGCACGCCAAATACAGTACATGCTTGTAAGTATCGAAAAGATAGGTAGTGGTGAAAAGATGACTGGGTTTAAAAGTGAGTGCTGGAGTTGGCAAGAAAACAATATCCTAGTGCTGTTTTTTTTCTTATCTACCATGCTACTTAGCCAAAGCCTTCGACATTTCCCTGGACCAGAAGTTGGTGACATTTTACACTCTAAGGCTGTGACATCATCTCGGACGGGCTACTGTGCATACTATTACGTATTGCAACGGCTTACCCGTGTGAAAATCATGTGTGGCACTGCACGACACCGCGTCTAGGCTTGGTAGCATTCTGAGTAGTGTTTTCCTGTCATGTAATCTCCGTGAAAGGAGGTTTTGCATCGTAATTGAGTTCAAACTTTGTAAGTCTTCGTCACAGATGTACCAAAAGCATGAATGGGTCACCGAGACTGCCCAGGGTAAACATGTTGACGCTTTTGCTGGGTATGGGTAAATTTGAGAGGTGTTGGCGCGTTTATTCGAGGTGATCTCAATGATGCATCCAGCCTTGGATGACAGATCAGTGCACTGACAATTTTATATTTCCTGGCACATCCTCAGATACCACGTGAACCCGTGAATTCTCTGCACTAACAATTAAATGGGAAACTGAGATTTTACGTTTTTCCATAGCCTGTAACGCATGTAACGCTACGATCCAATCCTTTTCCTAGTTTTTTCATTCATCACGGCCAAAGCGAGGTAAGCAAAAAAAACTCATCCCCACTACCAAACTTTCGTCGTTTTACACTTTTATAAATTTAGCTATCCCATGCTACATCTTTTCTCTCCCTTATCTAATCTGCCGTGCTTTATTTTGGTTATTCTGACACAAGAAATAGCCACTTGTTGCGCGCACCTGCTCAGGTGAAAAAGCTCGGGTAGAAATCGGATAATTTCTAGAGATTTCCTGAAGTGAAGTTCCGTGTTAACTTCGTGTTTCTGTGATCTTAATACATCTACCTTGGCTGATCTCAATGATGCATGCGGTCCCTAGTCTCAATGCAGTCTTCTCAATTCATACCAACACCAATCTTGCCCACTGCCAGTATAAATACCTGCGCATTTGTCGTGATTTTTTCATCTAACTTTCGTGCTAAACCTCTACAGAAAAACTGATGTCTGCATGACATCACTTCATCACGAAACCTGCTGCGTTTTATGACTGCAGTGTTTCGGAATTTTTTGATCTTTGCGTTCACCCAGCGTTTAGTGTAAGCAAGCATTTCGCAGTGCTTTGATAAGAAGACACTAAGAGGACACTGAGAAACAGCTGAGAACGAACCATGGCCTGAGGCCTCCCACTGTTTTTGTGGAACAGAACACCGAAAATTACTGTAACAGTAACAGACGTATGGTGTACAGAAGACAAACATCAGTTTCATTGCATAGAATCAAAGTTGATGAAAAGTTGTGTTGAAGGCTTTCTTAGTGAAATGATTGAATTTTATTTTTGATTGATTTTGTTCTGGAGTTATTGAGGGTAATAACTTGCTAGAGAAGCAAGTACCATTAGTATCATTTCTATTTACGTATTTGTATGATTTTATAACGAATTCGCAGAAAAAGCGCCCAGCTATAACTGTTCCTCATGTAATGCCTGTCTTGAAATAATTGTCGGACCTAGAAAATTTGGTGACATCTATTCGGCACTTCTACCTTCTACAGTGTTGGCTCCGCCGCCCTCTCTTGATTTCAGCCAAAGGCTGAAATCAAGAGAGGGCGGCGGAGCCAACACTCGTCATTGGGCGATTTCCGCAATCGGCCAATCGCAGAGCTCGGTCGCTCCTGCCTTCAGGAGTGTTTATACTTCGGCGCGACGCGACCGTCGCGTCCAAGCAAACTGTTCAAATGCGATGAGTGCCGAGTGGAAGCATGCGCAAGCAATGGTCGCAATGTGGTAGTTGGCATTTGCCCTCACGACGCGACGTCGCGCCATGTTTATACTTTTTTCTTGAAAAATGACGCGATGAAACGAATTAGCGTCGCGCCTGCTAGAAGACGCGACGCGATGATTTCACCGATGTCTGAGCCCGGAGTAGGTTGTTGTTTCTTTGATTTTCTTGCTGCTTTGGCCTGAAACTTACAGGACTAGACGACTCATCTTAAGAACGCATAAACGTTGACGCTTACGCCAAATCGAGCTACGTATGTAATTCTGCATGTACGCAAATTTGCGAACTTTGTCGTGGAGCAACCGCGCTACGCAACGGCTTCGCTACCCGTTGCCTAGCACGTGCTGCAGCCGCGACGCCATCGCCTCGCAAAAAAAGTATAAACACTCTTTCTCTCGGGGCCACCTGCGTCGTTGAGTTTACGTACTCCGAGTGAACTTGTTAAGACCCGCCAAACTTACTCATCGTCAACACTTTCACCCCGGATGATCTCAACGATGAATTCAGATCCAGGTATAACGTTTTACGCCCGGAGCATGCTCTTGCTGCACCCCTCGGTGCTCCCGCTGTGCTTTTTGGAAGCGCTATCCGAAAAGAAATGAACGAATCCTTATCAAGCTTCATATGGCAATTGCGGGAGCAGTTCCTACATATTCTTAACACTCTGGTGAGGGATTACGGTGTCTATAGCAGTTCACTGGTGATTTGAATTTCCGCTTTTCATCTTCCTCACATGCTGAGCCGTTTGAACTTCCATCTCCTATCTATGACGTCGTGTGAACGGCTACAAACGACTAAACGATTTACAACGTAAAACTGTTAATGTTGTGCACTACCGTAACTCCAGTGGAGATTAAAGTCGCAGTAACTCACTGATCGGTCGTTGATTTTCTGTGCATTACTTCGCACCGTATTTTATGGCGTTCGCAGAAAACCGTCTGGCAAGATCACAGTTCGGCAGCGAAAGTCGCACCCGCCGCCCGCGAGCGACATGTCGTCGCACTTTATGACCTGTCGAAGGACATCCGAATACTATGCACGCGCAAGTCCATATAAAGGACAATAACGCATGACTGCAAGCTTCTCATGGTTTTTCTTTGTTTGCAGCAAGGAAATGACTGCGTGCTGAGGCATCCAGTGACCGCCAAATGGCAATGATCTCACTGGGGACTAGGATGTGTGATAACTGATCGAGCTGAGAGCACTTTATGCTGAACATTTGTGTAAGACTGCGAGAGGCTAGACCAAGAAGAAGTGCTATCTGAGCTCGCAAGCAGAACAGAGGGACTCTCATACGAGCCTCGAGGCAACGTGTGAGGAAATAGTTTACTGATGATGCTGTCAAGATCATAATTATCGTTATCGTCAACCACGAGAACCATGAAGCGACGGCATAGTATTATTAAGCCTAGTATATTGCGACCTTTCTTCAATGTTTCTCTGACTGTTTGACGCTTGCAGGCATTTGGTGTGAGCCACCTTTTTGTACATACATACAGTCCTTGTCGAAAAGATAGACAGATTGCGCGTGCGGTTTCTTAGCGTTGCGGCTGCAGAATCGCGGCGGGACCTAGTGGACCCTCTCACTTGGAGCATGCTCTCTCTGCATCTCTCGTTCAGGCCCCGCAGCCATGGTGCAGCCTCGTAATCCGTCTATTTTTTCGAGGAGGACTGTAGTTGTACTCAGCACCAAAATTGTGTAATACAAGCTTTCTGCATGTCATACGTGCATAAAGGGAGTATTGCAACAACTTGGGCTAATCGTAACAATATCTGCTTTGAATCCGCCGAAATGTGAATAAAAATTTGTGGCCCACATCCCCTCTTGATTCCACATAAAAGGATCTATTGAAAATGGGAATAGTTGTGTCAGTGAAGTGTGCAGATGTGAAGACAGCCAGACTGCCAAGACGTGATTAACACATTCGCGACCTTACGCTTTTGGCATGGTGTGTCACGTGGGGCACACGCGCTTTTGCACAAGTAGGACCCGTGCTCAACCGCTTGAGCACCTGGTCCCACGTGGTAGGAATTTTTCCACTGCTGCATGATACTCCGAAAATGCGCGAATTTGAGACAAACCAAAACGCAAATATGCACGAGCTTGAAGCTAGTTCAAGAAGTTCACCTGCATAAGAGGTAGTAAGTAAGAAAGTTAATCTTCATATAAATTGTTCTTTTACTTGTCAGTTTCAACTTCGCATTAAAGAAGGACGAGAGGATATCTGCTCTGCCCATCGCGTGTATAGACTGCTTGAACATTTGTTAGTATACCACTGTATAGGAGTTTGCTCATTAAGATTGCTTCGCAAAAATATAACTGTGAAAAGCGCGTGCTCACCCGGTTGAACACGCGATCCCACACGTCGCACCATGCGTGCTCAACCGGTTGAGCACATTGTCGAGAATGTGTTAACGCGGCTTGGTAGAGGGACCCGGATCGCTGAGGCCGTATTCCGGCGTGGCCGCGGCCAGCCATCTTTGGCCGGCCAGATTCGGTCAGCAATAGATACCTTCATTTGTTGCTTGGCCACAGTAGAAACGATATCTCGCAGAACCTCTTCAAAAGTCGCATTTAGAGGTTTTGGCCAGCCTTCAACGGCCACCAAAAGCAGCCACATTTGGCCGCCTTTCGAAAGACGGCCAAATGCGGCCGCTTGGCGTGGCCGTTCAAGGCTGGCTATATGGCGCCGGGAATTACGTTCTCCACCACTCTTTGCAATTTCACAAAAACGAGGGTGCAGTACAAAATGAATACGATATTTGTGTTCAGCATATCGAATAACCTCTAAATGCGAATTTTGAGGAGGTTCTGTGAGATATCTTTTCTACTGTGGCCAAGCAAAAAATGAAGGAACCTATTGGTGACCGAATCTGGCCGGCCAAAGGTGGCTGGTCGCGGCCACGCTGGAATACGGCCTCTGGATTGAGTTCTGGTCATCGGAATCTGCGAGCCACAACTACTGCGTAGTCATAAACATGCCCTGAAAGGGTTTTTTTCAGAACTTACATGACCTAGCGCAGGTTAGAACCAGATATTTTACGGACAAACTCGTCAACTGATTTCACGCAACGCCCGAGAAGGCTGCTTAATTCCCACGTCTATGGGTTCTGTAATTTATATGGGATCATACTGTGAGTGCCCGTTTCGTGTAGTCTTAGCGTACATAACAATATTTCTTGTTTTAATATGGGTTAAAAACATAGTGGGGCAAATGTGTTACGTTTCGTCAAGATCAACTGCGTTGACACATTGGTGATTTGAGTTTGCACCTTTTATCTTCTGCATGACGTCGTTTGAACTGCTGGGAACGATTTACAACGTACAAACTGCTGTGGTCGCGTACCACCGTATTTCCACCGAAGTTCAAAATCGCATCAACTCGCTGTTCGGTCATTGGTTTCTTGTGCATTGCTTCTTAGCTTTATGGATATATCGCTCTTGGCTGGATGTGTAAAAGTGAAACATTGTGTGTGTTTGTTTGTTTGTTTGTATGTATGTTGTATATTCCGAATAGCCTGATCCAACTCTTCATGGACTCCTTCATAGTGTGGCTGAAGACAGCGGCTACTTCTCAACCTAAATTGTCGATTAGTCCATAGTTCATAGCAATTTTAGTGATTCTTGGTTATTTTTGCATAGTGTCAATGGCGATGTGTCTACTGAGGTATTCCCTTATGCTTTACATCTGTGTTCGAGTAGAAACTGTGAGGAAAATTAGTGAATTGCGCTTTTCATCGTCGCATTGAAAATAGCCTGCTATCAATGATGTCAACGACGTGTTTTTCTTTCTAAACTTGCGACGTTGACAAATGGGTGGAACGAACTTCTCTTTTGTCTATTATTTATTTATTTACTTATTTATTTATTTATTTATTTGTCTATTTATTTATTTATTTATTTATTTATTTGTCTATTTATTTATTTATTTATTTATTTATTTATTTATTTATTTATTTATTTATTTACTTATTTATTTGTTTACTTATTTATTGCGCCCGCAGGCGCGCCACAACCTAATGAGTAATTTTCGGTGAGACAACCGTAATCGCTAAAACAAAATAAAACAACCGAAAAAATTGGTCAAAAAAACCAAATCAGAGATACCAGGCTGAGGAAAGCTAGGTTCAGGAATGAGCTACATGCCTTTGAGGAGCGAACTACTATAATGCTGGCACCATCATGACATGTAATTCTGTGTTCAAGAAGTCTTGAAGTTCAGCGTCAGCTGAACATACACATGGTTCTATTATATTACAGCATCTGTTCCCTACGTTTTACTCCACCTCGAATCACAGTTCATAATCAATTTTCAAGTAGCGACAACTCATGTATTGTTATGAACTTGGCCCCTCATTGCTCATATTTCTCTCCAGAATTTGCGTTCTCTCACATATGATGTTTCTAGCGCCAAATTAAACATCGAAAATGTTGATAGATGGCTCTTTGGGAACCGGTGTACGGAAACCAAACAGACAGTGCTGTGACACGTGAAAAGCCAGCATTCCAGAACAATACCGGAGCTCTATGAAAGACACCGTCAAAGGTTCTGTTTTACGAGATCAGACCATGAATTGGGCCGCTTCCAGAGAAGTGGTTGTTCAGAGTTATACCAAACCAATTTGAATTTTATTGCTTCGGCCAAGATATTACGCCACTGGATGTCATCGCAATTCAGTCAGTGAACGGTCAGTTCAGCCAATCAACGACTACCGTAGTTTAACGTCTGCATCCATTGACTAACAGGTTCCGCTGCTTGAAATAAGAACAAAATGTGACAAGTAATAATATCTTATCACTCAATCTGTGTCGGATCGCGCATTAGAATAGGTGGACGGTGTCATTGTGAAGTTTGCCATAGGCATTGCGATTTGCCCTTTTGACTAGGTTGATCTCGTTGACCAGTTTCATTTGATGCTCTAATCGCCAGCAGGATGGTAGTTTTGAACTGTGCTGTGTTAGTTTTTCTTTTCACATACTCCTTTTTCGTCTTATTGAAAGAAAGAGAAAAGCCGGACAGTTGTGCTGCGTGCGTGTATCGGTGGCTTGAAGGCGGAAGGTTGGCGCCTTATAGTTTCTTTCTGGGCGGAAGGGTTGCGCCCGTACAACACAGTAAACGCTTCAGTGGTAGCTTTTATCTGGCAACCACGCGCTATGCGCGTATACAACGACAATGGCCGCCTGGACCCGCCCCGAAAGGCGGAGTCCGGCAGCCTAATTGACAAGAAATTAATGAGTTCTGGCACAAGGCCAGAACACTGCCACACGGCCACAAAAATCAGCATTTCTTAATAATAAGTTATACAAAACACAATCTACAACTACAACACAAACTTTACACCGTATCACTTCTGCCGACGTCTTCTGTCTAGTGGTGTCGACGTTTGAAGGGAGGACCGCCTTGGCGGTTGGAGCACAGAAGTACATTGTGTGGCCTGCCACACGCTGCACAACGCACCCCGCAGTCCTCCTCTTCAGCGTGCGAGGGCTTCAGACATTTCTCGCACAGCCCGAGCCGTGTCGCCTGGCACGACTTCGCCACCGCATCCGGGAACCGGTTGCAGCGCGTCGTCGTGTGGCCGTCGCGATTTTCCGGGAGGGGGCAGAAAATGCAGTTGGAGCGCGGTTTTGACCGCTCTAGCAGCTCCGAACATGCATTTTCCAGCCCGGCGAGTCGAGCGTCGAGGTGGGTGTGCGAGGCCTCGAGTTGGTTTTGCAGCCGGCGGATGGCAGAGAATACTTCGGCTAGCATATCTGACGAGTTGACGTTGTCGCACATATTGAGATTCGACGGTGGAAGGTACCAAAGAAGCTAAGTAACGAGTATTTATAGGATGTTTCATAGACACGCCCAAGTCTGAGGGTATTATTGATGGCGTGTTTGTGGGAATGATAGTGTTCCCTGTACCCTGTGGATATTATGTACACAGTAATGACTAGTTTTCTCTGATGTTGCCTGCCAATTGGTTGTGCAGTGTTAATTGCGCAGGACCTCAATTATCAACGACCGCGCCACTGATAGCATCCATAAAAATGGGGCCGTTAGGCACTTTAGCGTTGCGTATAGCACTTTAAACAGGGCTATTATGACCACAGGACCGAGGAAGTAAGTTAAAGATAGCAGAGTCGTCGTTGCGACCGCCAAGGCTACAACCATTTTCCAATGATGTTCGATTGTTTCAACCAATGGATTCAAGTCTGGCAGATGGAAATCGAACAGATCACCCCATTCTGTCTCTGCCTCCTGTGAGTTGTGCCAAAATACCGAGAGGTTTGCAGTTTGATGATAGACGAGTAAGCCTTGACTTTAGCCGTTTGGACAACAAAAAATATCCAACGACGTGTTCAGACATGTATAACCACAGCAAAATATGACTTCCATCAGTTAGTCATTGCCTGCAAACTGCAGAGAATCATGATTTACCACGGTTAAACATGTCTGAGTAGGTCACTGGATATAATTGTCACTGGATATAATGCCTCTCTATCACACGGGAGCTATCGCCATATCTGGGATTGCTCTTCTGATTCCAAAGAAGGCACCCAGTCCTCCGCTCTAGTGGTCAGTTAGCGGTCGCTCCGGTCGTCACGTCACTAACTACTGTGACATCAAAGTGGTGAGCGTTTGGTCTAGCAGCTAGCTCCATGATTGAAAAACAGTGATCAATTTTGTTTGTATGGTTCTTGAGAGATTTGACTGGGTAGTTGACTTATCGAATCGCCCATTCCAGGCTCTGAAGACGGCGATTTGCCGAAACGTAAGCCAGAATAAACTGATTACCAACCTCGTGCACAGCTCACATAAATAATCAGAATAATTGTACATGTCCTAACATGATAAACAAGTGCGCTGCGGTTTCGTTGGATACTTTTTGTTGTCCAAATGGCCAAAGCCGTAAGCCTTCAATAGTTAGATTTGTGGTGGTGTCTCCGCATGTCACGTAACACGCTTCGTCGACTATTGCTGAGTCGTGATTGATTCTCACTGTGGTGTTTTCTCCATCTGGACTGCAACCAACGGTGAGACTGTACTTCTGACAGTTTACGAGCACTTCGTTTTTGTGCTGGGAAGTGCAAGTGACTGACTTCTGATCCATGTAGGCAACTGTAGCATCCAACTAGGTCGTGTAAGACGATGTCACATTGCTCATTGATTATGAATTCAGAACTGTTTGTAAATAATGTGGATCCAATTGCTATAGTCAGTTCTCCTTCATGCGATTCTGCTACAATGTTTTGGCCTTCGCTACGGATTCTTAAGTAGGCAGTTTCCAGAGGCAGTATATTGGAGGTGTCGCGGTGCAAGTGACCGATTGCGTCGTCAGGGCATTTGCAATGATGTGGCGTTGTGCCACCGCTGCAGCTGCAAATTATCTTATTTTCGCAAACGTGAAAACGTTTCCGTGCATCATCTCGAGTCGCGCATTCGACCGGGTTTCGAAACAGTTCTGGCAAAATGATAGTGCTGTGGTTAGACTGCGCAAACCTCCTGTTTATCAGTGGCTGGTCTGGCTTTCGAATTGATAATACGGTGACGTTCATAGTGCTGAGCTTCGATTCCACGTAAGGTTGGATCGTATAGTTCTTTGTTTCATTCACGCCAAAGAGTTGGCTTCGAATTTCGACCTGTATGCGTGGTATCCAATCTTGGCACTTGAAAACTTCATAGACATCCTTGGATACTGGTATGTGCGCTACTCTGTAGAACAAACAAGCTGGTGTTGGCAACAGGCATCCACAAAGTATACCACCACATGTGTAGTCGCATGCTGAATATCCGGGATATTTTCGGGATCCCCGGAGTTCCGGGATCGTTTCATTGGGCTGTAGTGAATCGCACTGTCCAGCTGAGCAAGAACCCATTTCTGGACATCTCAGCGAGGAGAATATATGATAATCTGTATCTCTGGTAAAGAACATTGATGACTTGACGCAAGTGTATTTCACCGCGCTCAATTTGATGCTGACCATTCCTACGGTCTTGTTATGCCTGTGAATTTCGATGCAGTATTTGGACTGGATTCTGGTGAAGAGCAGTTCCTTCCAGATTTCATACCCACATTTACCATTCTGGTCACGAACCATTTCCGTTGTATGCCTTAAGAACCCATGCTGACAAGCGCTGGTGCTATTTGCTATGTATAGTACGATGAGCAGTGTGACGGTGAACCGACCGCTCAGCGGGGTTGGTGCAAAACCATGAGTATTTATCATTTCCATTCCAGTTGATTTATCTTGATCAACTTCGGAGTTGTTGCTGATTTGGTTGGATGTGCATCGTTTCTTAGACCGAGTAAGAAACTTCGATGTCCAACAAATGAGCAGGATGACACTTACGGTTGAATACAACATTACTGCAACTGACAGTATCGCACCGACCGGCCAACAGTGTGGGTTTCCCAGCAATGACTTCGACAGAAACTTGCTCGATTCGAAACAGAATTCAGGCCTACAGCAGTTTTCAGATAGTACTGTGGTCCCATTATCATCTTTTATGTCGACTTTGACCTAACCATTCGACGGGGATATTGGCAAATAGTAGATCATGTTAGTGTTTCTGTGGTGGAACATTTGACATTCAGAGTCGAAACATAGCTCAAAGTTGTGCCATGGTGGCGAGACGGTGACCTTTCCGGTATCACAAACGATATTGGGTGTTAGTGATTGTGCCCCCACGAGGTTTATTATTGCCAGAAGCGTAATTGCCAGCACTGTTTTTTGATTGTGCCCCAACTGACGTGAGCGGACATTGCTTTTGGGTGATAATGACGGTCTCACCGTATGTCCCGCATCCGAATGCTGATTAAACTGCGAATCATTGAGGGCGTCTTCAAAGGCTCTTATGATATCATATGCCCTTGTTTTTGATTGTCTCTGCAGTCTCTTTCGGACTTGATTGACTGTCGTATGCGGATTATCTAGAGGCACTTGTTGGGGCTCTAATTCATTGCTGCATGAGCTTCTGATTTCAAGCGGATAAATTTTATTTAACGGGCGTTGTATTACTTTTCTATTTGGAAGTAACACTTTCGCTGACCTGACCAAGCCGTCGGTACTAGTGATGATTTCGGTTACTTTGCCGTATGACCAGCTTCCACGAGGCAGTAATTCCTCGCCTATGAGCACGATCTCACCCACTTCGGGGCTCGCTCTTGGCACATGCCTTTTTTGCTTGATGAGCGATTTTTGAGATTCCCGAAGTCCAACAAGATATTCGTTATTCCAGCATTCCCAGAATTTGGATGCGATAACTTCTGCTGATCTGAGGGCTTCGCGAGCTTGATCCACTGTCTGAATGAGATCAGGTTCATAAGCAGAATCGTCCTTGTCAATAAGATTTTCTGCATTAGGTAGAGAGAATTTCAAATTGCCTTGAAGAAAATCAACTGGTCTCAAAGGGATTTCAGACAATTCAGTTGAATTTAGTTTAGTTAAAGGGCGTGTGTTTACTATCGCCTCTATTCGGGTCATAGCTGTGTTCATATCCGTGAATGACAATTTTTTCCGACCCACACTTTTGTGCAAACACTTCTTGACAGATCCGACCAGTCTTTCCCAGACTCCGCCCATCCATGGACTGGCTGGCGGGTTGAAAATCCACCTGATACCATTGATGGCGCAATATCCCATCACAGAATTTCCGCTGGTAGCATCATTCTCGAACATGAGGTCAATCATTTTTGAGCCTAATTTGAAGTTAGATCCGCAGTCACTGCGCATTAATTGCGGCACTCCTCTTCGAGATATGAACCGAATAAAACAGTTCAAAAATGCACCACCCGATAGGTTTTCCACCACTTCCAAATGTACAGCTCGTGTGGTTAGACATGTAAAGAGACAAACATACATTGAGTCGGCATTTCTAGCCACAAATGGGCCCATATAATCGCAAGCTGCATTTGCGAACGGTTTTGTTACCACAATTCTGTCTTTGGGCAAGGGTGGCATCTCTGGAGCACCGAAAGGCAATCCTTGCCAGCGCTTGCATACGGCACAATTTTTTGTGGCATTTTTAAAAGCACTCGATGAACGTGGGATCCAGTACGTTTGTCTCGCGATAGCTAGCGTATGATCTTTACCGCAGTGTGCATTCGATCTATGAATATCTTGCAACACTAGTTTAGTGAAGTTGCATTTATTGNGTGTTCAAGAGAACCAGCCATTGTAGGAAAAAATTGACTACATCTTGATCTTCAGCGCGTCGAGTTATGTACGAAAAGTGTGCAAATTTTCATTTTTTACCTCAATTTGCAGGTGTTTTGATCCCCTTTTTGTCATGTTCATTTGCTTAACGGACCTGCAGTTGTTTACACCATGACGAAAATGAATGAAAGTTGGTGTTTATTGCTCAGTGTTTATCAGGTCATATGCAAGGGGAAGATGCGGGTGGGTATGTTTCAGACACTCGGAGGGGACGGGAGACAGGAAT
Organism: Ancylostoma ceylanicum; assembly: GCA_000688135.1. Classification (NCBI taxonomy): domain Eukaryota; kingdom Metazoa; phylum Nematoda; class Chromadorea; order Rhabditida; family Ancylostomatidae; genus Ancylostoma; species Ancylostoma ceylanicum. Next base: position 1,116,365 of record JARK01001350.1, on the reverse strand, counting down.
AATGAACGAAGTTCGAATGTGGGGAATCGTCTCGCAACGGGTGCAACGATGGGATAAGGGTGCGTCGACGTCCAAAAGCGGGAAGACACTTTGAGAAGGGTTCAGTGTTGTGATGAGGGTGCGCTGGCGCAAAAAAAGTGGAGAAGTGCCAGGTCCAACGGTCCTGTTTAAAGTTGAAGGACGACACCCTATTGTTGCACAGCTTCGGAGCCGCAAGGCATGAAGTTGCGAAAACTGGAGTTTTGATAAATGTAGAATGGTTGGCGTGGGGTGAGGATGATGTCGCATAGAGGCAACGCGAGCGAAGCGAGCAAGAAAGGAAGCCTGGGAGTCCGGCGTTAGCCGGACGATCAGGCTGGTTTTATTTAACGGGCGTTGTATTACTTTTCTATTTGGAAGTAACACTTTCGCTGACCTGACCAAGCCGTCGGTACTAGTGATGATTTCGGTTACTTTGCCGTATGACCAGCTTCCACGAGGCAGTAATTCCTCGCCTATGAGCACGATCTCACCCACTTCGGGGCTCGCTCTTGGCACATGCCTTTTTTGCTTGATGAGCGATTTTTGAGATTCCCGAACTCCAACAAGATATTCGTTATTCCAGCATTCCCAGAATTTGGATGCGATAACTTCTGCTGATCTGAGGGCTACGCGAGCTTGATCCACTGTCTGAATGAGATCAGGTTCATAAGCAGAATCGTCCTTGTCAATAAGATTTTCTGCATTAGGTAGAGAGAATTTCAAATTGCCTTGAAGAAAATCAACTGGTCTCAAAGGGATTTCAGACAATTCAGTTGAATTTAGTTTAGTTAAAGGGCGTGTGTTTACTATCGCCTCTATTCGGGTCATAGCTGTGTTCATATCCGTGAATGACAATTTTCTCCGACCCACACTTTTGTGCAAGCACTTTTTGACAGATCCGGCCAGTCTTTCCCAGACTCCGCCCATCCATGGACTGGCTGGCGGGTTGAAAATCCACTTGATACCATTGATGGCGCAATATCCCATCACAGAATTTCCGCTGGTAGCATCATTCTCGAACATGAGATCAATCATTTTTGAGCCTAATTTGAAGTTAGATCCGCAGTCACTGCGCATTGATTGCGGCACTCCTCTTCGAGATTCCACCACTTCCAAATGTACAGCTCGTGTGGTTAGACATGTAAAGAGACAAACATACATTGTGTCGGCATTTCTAGCCACAAATGGGCCCATATAATCGCAAGCTGCATTTGCGAACGGTTTTGTTACCACAATCCTGTCTTTGGGCAAGGGTGGCATCTCTGGAGCTCCGAAAGGCAATCCTTGCCAGCGCTTGCATATGGCACAATTTTTTGTGGCATTTTTAAAAGCACTCGATGAACGTGGGATCCAGTACGTTTGTCTTGCAATAGCTAGCGTATGATCTTTACCGCAGTGTGCATTCGATCTATGAATATCTTGCAACACTAGTTTAGTGAAGTTGCATTTATTGGGCAGAAAAATTGGCGACTTTGTGTCATACGGTAAGCTGGCATTTTGTAGTCGCGACAGATGTCTAATTATACCTTCACTATCTCTCATAATTTTTTGACCTGGGAATCGCTGTTGTAGATCTTTCAAGTCGATGGATTTATGGAGCTCAAAAATAAGTAGCTTCTTAGCTGCCTCAACATCTTCTGATGTTATTTCAATATCGTCGTTGAACTGCGACACGATTTTTGCTTCTATGCTGACAGTTCCTTTCTTATTTGTTCGTGCCACCCATCTGTGGAGAAGTTTTGTCGTACGCGCTACAGTGCGTAAGGCGATATTTAGTCGTGAAAATCGACTAGTGTCAAATACACCCTGTGTGGATAAATTTTGCTCGATTTCCACGTTAGTAACGACTATATCACCCTCTTCTTGATTTTCTTTCGCACTTAGGATGCTAATAGGTGTCAAGCGTTTCGAAGTTTGTGGGTCGTTTAACCACCGCGGACCCTGTAACCAGATATGGTCATTGATCTGGCTCGATGTGAGACCTCTAGTGCCAGCATCGGCTGGATTGAGCAACGTTGGAACATGGAGGAAGTTGACCTCACATTGGTTCTCTTCGAAAACTGATTTGATTTTGAGAATGCGACTACACTGGTTGGATACAAATAATGGTAATTTTCGGTCTGATTTCAGCCAGCAGAGTGCGATCTCGCTGTCCGTCGCAATTACGATTCTTTTGACAGTAAATTTGATTGAATGGAGTATAGAGCTGCCGAGGCGCATGGCGATGAGAATTCCGAGTAATTCTAAACGAGGAATCGTTTGTTCAGACTTTTTTGGAGCCAGCTTCGTTTTTCCGCTTAGCAAATGTGTTATTGCCGCGTTAGCGTGGAGAAGATATGCACATGTCGCTATCGCAGACTTGCTGGCATCAGCGAATAGCCACAGGGTGGTATTCGTTAGGTCTGAGTTCGCTGCAACTAGAGCTCTGGGGATGCTAATATAGGCACCATTGATACTAGAACAAGCAGCATTCCATTTTTTGTGTAACTCATTTGGGATCCGGTCATCCCAGTTCTGGCACGAGTTGAATATCTCGCGCATTAGTGATTTCAATCCAATTATTAGTGGCCCAGCTATTCCGAGCGGGTCGTATACTGAATTGATCTGACTCACGATATCTCGTTTGGTAAGACGATCTTTCATTGTGAAATTTGTTTCTACTGTATACCGGTCTGTTTGCGTATTGTAGGAGACGCCTAATAGTTTAATGTCGCCTGAGTCGGCGCGGTCGTGTTGCGGAATTTTGTCATTGACAGCCTGACACTTGGAGACATATTCGCGAAGATTCATGCCTATTTTTGAAAATAGTTGCTTTGACTCGCTATATTTGTTGAGCGCTTCCTCTTCGGATTCCGCGCTGAGCAGGATATTGTCCACATATAAGTTTCTAGCTATCTCATTGGAAAGGCTAGTATCCACAATGCGCAGATACGCCAGTAGGGCCATATTCAAGATGCATATTCGAGAGGCCGTTATGCCAAAAGGTAGCCTTTTGAAGCGGTACTCTATTATATTTGGCCTTATGAGAGGCTTATCGAGGTCCTTCAGCCATAAAAAGCGGCATAGGTCTTTGTGAGTGTCCTCAAGCCGTATCTGTGTGAAAGCGGCCTCAATGTCACAAAGGAGTAAGATTCGTGCGAATCTGCTCGAGATAAGTATGTCATGTACCTTATTGATGAATGACTCTCCCCTGTGGATAATATCGTTTAGAGATAATTGTCCCCTCTTTTTGGACGAAGCGTCAAAAACGACTCTTAGTGGCACCTTTTTATGAGGCCGCCATACTCCCGAGTGGGGCATGTAATAAGTGCCAACGGCACCTAGATCGTTATCGTAGATCCGTTCGATGACATCTTGATCTTCGTTATCCCTCAGGATCTTAGAATACCAATGGGATTGATCTGCGTTCGATTTCAGCTGTTTCTGAAGTGAGGCTAGCCTTTTTATGGCCACAGAGTAATTGTCTTGTAACTCAGCAACATTCGTTTTCAATGGAAAAGGTGCTTTGACATATCCTTTCTCGAACGAGATCAACTTGGAGTAGTCCATGAAATAGTTCTCTGCCTTTTCATCTTTTAGACATTCCTCCGGTGTGATACCGAGTCCATCCAGCTCGAAAAGTTTTTGGAGAAGTTGATTGTCTGAGGTTTCATGTATGGATGTCAGCCCATAAGAGATCGGTGGTGTATTTTGAGGTGAATCAAGATTTCCTTGACCATAAATAGCTGGTCCGAACACTGTTTTGGCAATACGTAGCCCAGAAGGCGTCTTCCTTACGGATCCTTCTTCGATGACAAGACTGTAATAGCGGTCTAATCCCACTAAGATTTTGGGCACCTGACGCTCCCCACGTAGCTTGGAGTTGGCCAGACATATTTCATTAACTTCCAAGAAATCAGCATCTGCTTGAGTAAGATTGACCGATGGAAATCCACCTGTTATGATCGGTTTGGTTCGTGCCGTAACATTTATCTCTTTGCCGTACACAGATCGAATCTTGAGAGGTACAGTAGTGCTTTCGAATCTTTCAATGTGTCCACCAATACCTGACATGACACAACTCTCGGTGGACAACCTGGGGAGGCCAAATTCACTGGCTAGCTTCTCTTCTATTACTGTTTTTTGAGCTCCAGTGTCGGAGAAGAACAACACCCTTTCGAACTTCTGCTTATTATTGTTCCACAGGTTTCCTTCAGCGGTCATGAGAATTAGCTGTTCACCATTTTCACTTACTCCAACCGTTTGGGGAGAGCGGTTGTTTCCCTGCTCCGCCTGCATGTGTTGAATGTTGGTCTGCTGCATTCTCCTTGCATCATTGGAGTTGCGGTTGTTGAACCTGTTATCACGGGAATCATGTCGTTGGCCGAAACGTGGAGGTTGGTGGCTAGTTTCATTTCTTCGTTGTCTTTGCTCGAGCGGTGATGGGAACGCTCGTTCTGCCGTTGCCGAAGATGTTCCGTTCAGGCAGAGACTGGAATTGTGTTTTTGACCGCAGGAAAAGCAGTCAGGTCTGTTGCATTGATTGCTAGTGTGGTTGCTCTGCATACATTTCCAGCAGAGCCGTTTTTGTTTGACAATTTCCCTTCTTTTCTGGGGGTCCTGTACAGTCCTGCATGCTGCGGACGCATGGTTTGTGCGACCACAAAAGGCGCATTGATGTGTTGGTTTTGTCGACACATCTTTTCTGGTTTCGTTATTGAAACCCCACTGAGATTCAATGAATAGCTTGGACGAAATCTCTTTTTCAAGCAGTTTGAGCAGCTGTGCAATAGTTACACCTTTGTTTTCTTGGTACTGAGTCAGAATGTCTTTTACAAGAGCGTATGGAATTTTTTTTATGATTGTTTCGGTCCACATTGGGTCGCTTGTTGCTCTTATGTCGTACTCGGTGGATATCAGTTGATTAGCGAGCGCCTTTATAGCGTCTAGGCAGTCGTCGCAGCTCTTTGCATCTCGAGCTGCAGGTTTGAGATCGAATAGTTTCTGGACAATCCTTGACCTGTTAGCTGGTTGATTGCCAAACTTGTCTTTGAGTGTGTCAATCATCCACTCATAATTCTTTTCTATTGGCTGAATTCCCTTAATTGCCCTCTCGGCCTTTCCCTTCAGGCTATCTTTGAGCAGGACTATTTTTCTATTGTACTCAGGTCACTGCTGTTATGAATGAGAGACTCGTAGACTGCCCAGTATTCGGTAAATTCCTCTTGGTTCCCATAAAATCTGGGGAGGCTGATGTTGGGTGGCTTTACCGATCTAGTTCTTACAGTGGAATCTGCGTTTGAACCTTCTTCGATCGTAGCTCTTACTGAATTAGTATCGCTGGCGCACTGTGTGGATGTACCCTCCGCGCACTCATTTGAGGGGTGTATTTTTAGCTTTCTTTGTGCCTTCGACAGGTTTATTCTGGCATCTGTTAGTTGAGCCTCAAGTATATGGATGAAATTCTCAGCATCAGCAAGTAATTTGGAAAAATGAGATTCCTTTTCGATTTCCTGAACCTCTCCGAGCAAGTCCTTTTGCTCAGTTTTTGATTTTGTTCCGCTGAACTGCTCCTCCATTTTGTCCACTTTTCCTTGGAGTGTAGCTACTGCGGTATTTATTCTCATGATGCTTGAAGAAAGAAGAGACACGTTTGTTATCGCTTTTTCGTGCAGCTCGTCTTCATTTTCGGGGTACTCAATTTTCTCGCGGTACGCCTCGTAAGTTTTTAGTACTGTGGCTAGAGCTCCAGCACTGGCCATTATTGATTTTTTATGGAAGTAGAACGCCATAGTGTGTACCGGTCCTGATCTCGGTAATTTGAGCTAAGTTTAGCTTTGAAATATAGGCAAACTTTGTTTGCGCTTTTTTTTTTGGGCTGACTGAGTCCCAAGGACAGATGTATTTCTGACCTCAAAATCGGCTTTGTTTTGGCCGATGGCACCAAAAATGTATCGGTGGCTTGAAGGCGGAAGGGTGGCGCCTTATAGTTTCTTTCTGGGCGGAAGGGTTGCGCCCGTACAACACAGTAAACGGTTCAGTGGTAGCTTTTATCTGGCAACCACGCGCTATGCGCGTATACAACGACAATGGCCGCCTGGACCCGCCCCGAAAGGCGGAGTCCGGCAGCCTAATTGACAAGAAATTAATGAGTTCTGGCACAAGGCCAGAACAACCTGATACCTCCACCATTTCTGTAATATCTAACCACTCTGGATTCTGTTCTGTTGCCTATACCTAGTCCTAGAAATGTTGAGTGCCATTGTTATTCTCGTCTGCCCACCGTGTGGTGGTTCCTTTCCGCCCGCGTCCCTCATCTGTGCTACTACTCTAATCGATAAAGCCTTGTTGCGTAACCGTTTTGGTTTACATGATTCATTTCCCAAGCCGACGTAACTCGGCATATGATGGTAAATTTATAATTCCGAAAAAAATTCATGAGGCTTGTGAGTGAGTAATCCAATTCTCGAGGACACTGAAAATGACGGCTTTTAATGAATCTGGTTTATTCGAGTACTGCTATTTACACCTACGAGTGGGTGAAAAACCAAACTGTAAGAAACTCGTGACATTACCTTAGTTGCCATGCATAATATAATTGCTTTTGAGTGACTAAACAGTCATTTGATGCGAGTTATGGCTATGTGACGGATTGTGCAGCATTACATAATGTTTATCGCGTGTATTTTATTGTGTAAATCAGTAAAGCTACCGTACGCTCCCCTTCTGCTGACCTAGCCAGTCTTGAAGCAAATTACATAGTAAAAAAATGACACTTGTACACGACAAGACGTTGGTAATTGAATAATGAGTATAAGCGTAATTAGATTTTTCTTCTGAAGGAGAATATTGCATTATAGCATGTCTAACAACGTCTAATCAGCTTTCAAGTGTGAGAAACTGGAGATATGAAGCAGAAATGAGTGAAAGTTATAGCAAAAGTTCCTTCTATCGGAGATGGGAGTGCCGAGCACAATAATATATCTGGAGCAATAAAAAAATTGTTGGGGGGAAAACATATAAAGAATTTTACGCCAAAAAGAGTGACGTAGTTGCTTTGGAATGCTTCCGATGTTGATATTGGTTACTCTTGATATCCCTATTCTGCACAAGATATCACAAAAAGAAGTGTTTTTTTTTGCAGCATTGACATCAGTAAGTATCTGTGTTTAAGGTGGATATGATAAGATTATGTTATGCTTATGCATTATGTTAATTTATGCGTTATCCAAATATGAAGTCCGAACAATGAAATACAGTAAGCGTCGATGAAAGTGCGTTTGTCGCGCACTCGGAAAGCACGCGTCGCTGCAGCAGCGCTCGCGCGGGAATCGCTCTCACGATGCCAAATCATAGTTTTGTAAATAATTTTCCACTCTTTTCGATGGCATCTACCGAGAAAGCTAACAAAACTACCTATCAAGAGAGTCCTATGGTTTGCTATCAAAGCGACGGTTCCAATGCAAGCGGTGCGGTCGCGACACGTGCTTCCCAGTCCATGGAACACGTACTTCCATCGACTAGCATCACATGTTATATTTTTTACGCTCATCAAAAAGGTGAAAAGAAGCTATGGATCGTCAGTCTTAAAGCGCACAAATTACAAGCTCCGTCATAAATAGTGATGCATTGACAAGTATGTGAAAGAAACAACATCAGAGGAAATTTTTCGTATTCATATCCAAAGAGGAAGTATTCTTTATTTTTCAGAATTCTCTTGATCACGTCATTACGACAGAACTTCTGCTTGTGCTGAGAGTCCGGCGGACTTATTGCACCGTAAATAATTCTCTGCTACCATAGACGATCTCCGTTCTTCGTTATGCCTTCCAGGTCCTCTCGATCTTCCAACGCCTTATTTGAGGAAACATTGAAGGTGTTGGTGTTAAGTTGATGCGCTGATAGTTCTGGCATATGACCAACTGCGTGTTTGGCCGGGTCTTCCAGCGAAGATGTTAATAGGGTGGCCGAAGAGAGCGACAATGAAGCATAACCGCTGCCACCTGGAGGAAGACAGAAGTCATCTCCTAGGAAACAAAAAAATTATTCTGGCTCGTAACGGCCTTCCGAATCGCTCATGCGAAACCCAATCGCGGCGACCAAATCGCGTCGCTGCAAGTATGCCTGGGGCTGTTGCTAAAGCTGCCAGTGACGCGCAAGGGAAGAGTATCGCCGGGAAGTCGCATAAGAAACTTGCCCATTTCTTTTTCTGATTTCTTGTATCTCATTGAAGCAGTGGTCTAAATGGGCATCTATTTGTTTTCCGAATTTCACCCCAAGGCAGAGCCACACATACTTTTGCAGGACTCGTTTCCAGTGCAAAATACGAAAATGGTTCAGGCCCGTTGGCAGGGATCAGTTCGGAGAACCCAACGCTGCCCAGAGTGCGTTCAGTGTTCCCCGATGCGCTCCTTTGACGTCTTCATGTCTGCTTCCACGTGGAATGAGCTCTTCTCGAACAAGAGTGCATTTTCCTGGTCGCCAAGACATGTTGTTATTGACTCATGCTCACTGCCTCATTAAGCATGTGACGAACTGCTTCCAATGGAGACAAGCAGCTTTAATTTTGCATTGAGGCTGAGTAGTCAGCAGAAGTGACGCAGTGTCAATGTCTATTCCGTCCGACACGATGGACTATACGAGAGCGGTCTGCAAAGTTCCGGAATGGTCGGAAAGGAATTCTTTTTTTCCGAGAATTTTCATGCAATTCTGTTGATGAATCCTTCAGACGAGTTGACTGTAAATGTCGACTCCATCCGACAAATGCTGCTGATGAGTGAATCACGTCAAACAATTCTGACTGAATCGAGCTGCGACAAATGCAAAAATTAGGCGGTCATTAATTTTCTGCAAGTGGAATGGTAAATCGCAAGTAAAGCAAATACCTCTGGGGTGTTAATTTCGAAGGATCGTCGTCTTCACTTTGGAGCCTTAGTTTTAAAGGTTTGAAAACCAGGCGAAGATGGACGCGAGCAAACAGTAAGAAATGTGCAAAATGACAAAAGTACGTGACCACATCAGAAAAGGTCGATGAAATCCTGGACAACATTTCGACAGATGGAAAGCAAATGCGTGCTAGATGAGGGAACTTAGCGCATTTGGTACGGATTATTGGTTTTCATTTAACCTGATGAAATTTTTTCGAAAAAAATGTTTCAAAAATGAGGGCCACATTTGCTCAAGCTTGAACAAAACGCAATCCAACATGAAAGTTAGCCTAGTATTTCGAATGGTTTAATGGGATTTCCTGCTAAGCTGGTTACGAAGCAATCAATACAAACAGTAAATTAGACACCAAAAATGGGTCCTGAAGGAAAATTTACCGTTTACTGAGATGAAAGGTGTCTGAATCTGTTCTTGGGCGTTCAAGGGAATTGATGGAGAAGCTATTTAATTTGATATTAGCTGATACATTTAGAAGCTCTAGATGTGATAATCCAAGCGACGCGCGCAGGTTCGACCAAGAAAAAAGAATTATCTCTCCGTGACAGCATTATCAGCCCCAGCAAAAAGATTGCGACAATGAAACACAATTAAACCTTATTCAATGGCTTTACCGCATCGGTTTACTCATACTTCTGTTTGTCTTTGAAGCTCAAAAACGTCTTGTACACAGCATAGGATTTTGATTAAGCGATGAGTAAGTCGTAGCTTTGTCCGTTTATTTTGAATGCCCCGGGCTGGTATTCATGAACGTCGCCGGGAAGGTTTTAGCCTTCCCGCCGGGTGGACGAGTTTTGCGGGCAAAAAGTTTGTATTCATGAAACCGGTGGGTACCTTCCCGGCCTACCCGGCGGGTGGACGGGAAGGTTCCCGCTTACCCGACCTCCTAGGCCTCGGGAAGCTCTACCCGTCGATGAAAATCCGTCACATTTTTAACCATTCTTGCTTTCTACTAGTGAATCTAGGCGGTATATTGCCTTAAATTCTATTGAACTGAAATTGAAAAGGGTTTTGTCTTCTGTTTCACAATGCTAATTAAATACTATTTCCATTCTGAGCTCATTTCTTTTAATAGTGCTTGGACAATTTTCGATTTTCTTAGTAATGTGTGATTCTTCGCTGCTAACGATATTTTCATTCCGCCCTCGGGAAGGTTCCCGTTTAACCGGCTATCGGAGTGCGGAAACCTCTTCCCTTCAACTATGTCTTCAATAAATTCTTAGAAGTTTCGGAAGTTTTGACACACCCTAGATCCATTTAGCTCTCAAAAAATGACTGGTCCATTCACATGTCGTGAAAACTGCACATGATTTCAAGGGTTGTCATTTCTGCATACATTGAATCTTGGTATGATGTTTAAATTTCAGCATTTCGATAATCATTATCGCAGTACGATACTTAAGTAAAACATCTTCTTTGAATCCATTTACCTATATGTAAGTCTCGATGGATTTTTTTTTCATTCTGCGTTCTCAAGATTCGATTTGATGGGGAAATTCAAGCTAGAAAAAAGGTTGATGGAAAATCAAGAACTTAGAGCGAAGGCAACGTTGTGGTATTGGCGAAGAAAGGTGCAGCACTGAATAGGTCTTAACGATAACCTATGACCGCGTTTCAGTGACATTTTTCGGTGTTGAGGAAACTAGATCTTCTTTCTATGTTGAGAAGGGAACTGCAAGTTATCCAAAACTTCGCCAAAAGAAAACGCTAAAAATTGTGGTTGTTCAGGAAATGTTGCTTTATTAATCTTGTAAGCATAATAACGCTTGCAAAAAAGCGAATTATGCAATACTTTCCCCCCTTCCCTTTTCAATTATGTTTGTGGGAATAAAAAATTTCATCAGATTGAATAGTGTGATGCGGAAACATGTTAGAAAAAAACAAGTTGAAACATTGTGAAATATGATGCATCAAGAGCGTTCCCGCGTCTAATCTTTAAAAAAACTGGAATCTAAACTAAATTCTAGGTTGAGCGGTATTTCGATGATGAACCGATCACATTAATCATGACTTATAATAAAGCGCTTACTCTGTGTGTCTGTAAGTGTGTGTGTGTGAAACGAAATTCCCTGATTGGTCAGTGATGATGATTGCGAAGTCTACTGTATGATAGAGACGGGTATGGTGAGGTTCAGAGACTGAACAGAAGCTCTAGAGGGTCTGGAAGGTGAGGATGTGTAGTGCTACGGGTACAGCAACGTGATAAGGGTGTGCCGGCGCCAGAAGTAGGCAGGCGGTCGTAGACGGGTAGAACAATGTGTTCAGGATACGCCGGCGCTCAAAGTGGGGGGAGACGGGCCCAGCGTTGTGATAAGGGTACGCCGGCGCTCAAAGTGGGGGGAGACGGGTCCACCGTTCTGATAAGGGTGCGCCAGCGCTCAAAGTGGGGGGAGACGGGCCCAGCGTTGTGATAAGGGTACGCCGGCGTCCTAAAGTGGATAAACGCCAGCGAACAGGTCGACAGGTGGAGAAGAGGTGCGCCGATGCAATGAAGCGAAAAATTACTCTTAATTAGGTTATCTTTGTTCCAGTTGCCCTCTGGCACCATCTGTGCTCTGCAGTGAGAAAGTATTAGGTTGTAGGGAAAGTTCTCGCGGTTTTCAAAACTGTGCTTTTTACAACCCCACGTTGCCTTTTAGCGACCTATCTTTTGCATATATAAGGAGGTTAGGTATGTGCAAGTTTGTTAGTGTCACTCACTATAAACTCCTGCACAACCCCTACCAGGAAGATTATCCGAACGCCGTATTAACGCTGCATTTGGGCACGGTGCAGTGGTCAAAAGCCCTACGCAAGATTGGTCCAGACGCTTTCGTGCTGGCGACTTCAACCCCAATGTTTTCTCATAGTCGGGACGCGAATCCGCAGTACACAATTGTCGATTGCGGCAGCTGGTAGATTCAGATCCACGGCAAACCATGTGTGGAAAGGCGCAAGTCTTAGGTGTTCACTTTACCACCATTGTCGATCACCTGCGTCAGTTAGGTAAGGTACAAAAGTTATTACAGTGTGTGATGGTGATATGAGGGAAGGCAATCTCCCGCGACATGCCGAGATGGCTACTGGATTGCCCTCGCACAAACGCATAAAAAAACTGGATGAAGCCCGTATTCACAGTAGATGAGAAGTGGTGTCTGTACGTCAACAATATAGGCAGTCCACCTTGGTTTGACAAGGATGAGCAGCATGAGCCGCAGCCAAAGGCAGGTCTTCACCCTCTGGAGGTTATGATCAGTACTTGGTGTGACTGTAAAGACATCATACACTGCTAGGTACTGCCACGCTACAATGCGCTCACGGTAGACCAGTACTGTCAGCGGCTGCATAGAGTGGCCGCAAAAATCGCAGGAAAGGGTCCGAATTACCGCACGCTCCAATTCCTGCGCGACCCTGCTCGTCCACCTTTTATAAGAGTGGCCCACCAGAAGCTACTCGATTTTGAATGGGAAGTGCTGACTTCAGCACTGTGCAGGCCTGGTCTTGTGCCAAGAGATTATCAACCCCTCTTGACTCTGTCCAACGCCTTGCAAGAGAAAACATACGATGATGAAGATGACTTGGATTGCTGGTTGAGCAACTTTTTCGAGCCAATGCCAGTTTAGTTCTAAGCCGAGGGCATCGAAACGCTTCCCAAAAATAGGCAAAGATTGGTGGTACATGATGGTTATTTATTAATTTCTCAATGTGTTTTCCTTTTTTTAAAAAGTCAATAAAACATGATGTATCAAAAACCGCGAGAACTTTCCCTACAACCTATATACTAAAGGCCCGGCCTAAGCGTTGACTATTATACCACCCATACCATACCATTCTGCCCACTCACCTCCCCTCCTGCGTGTTCTGCCTTCATTTATGTCTGTACGCACCGCACCCCTACTCTTTTATATGTTCAAGCTGATTGTTATCAATGGATCACTCACAACAAACAAAGAGTGATAAACCATTCCCCGTGGTCATTCCAGGTTGAATCGGTTACATGTAGCTACAATTAGCTAATTCACTTAAAAGAATGATGAAATTGCTCTAACAGACGCAAGCGGTCCTCTTTGACCAGTCCATTTTATGGGGAGGGCATTCAGAGGGAACGGAGCAAAAATTGGCATGATCACAATTCTACTAGAACGGATGCGGAGTAAACTCATGCGAGACTGGTCCAATTATATTGCACATAATGTCGAAAAATCTGGAACGGAGTAGTTCCGCTCGAATTCTTCCTCAAAACATTCAAAATTCCTGACTTTGCGCCTTTCATATGCCAAAGCGCGCCCTAATTGGAGTACTAGTGCACGCGTTGCGGTCTTCCCGCTTCCTGGTCTTTCATGAATACAAAATTTACCCGTACAGGTGACTGGGAAGGTTCCCGCCGGGAACCAGCGGCAGCGGGTAAAGACCACGCCCTTCCCGCTCCCGCGCGTTCATGACTACCAGCACCGAAGAATCACATCCCAGGTGGAAAAAGAAAAATTGAAAATGGACCAGACCAAGTGCTTTGTGGTACGAAGAATGAAGCTAAAAGATAAAGTACTGATTGCATCAAATTTGTTTTGCATTCACGGCAAATGGATCTGGAGAAGTGTGTCAGCAATCATTCGATGATGAACAAAAGCTAGACAGTGAACAAAGGACACTCTTTGGGACGACATTCTCAGACAAAAAGACAACGGCAGGAGAAGGTAGTGGTACGCCGGGATTCGGACTAATGCCTATCACCGGAGGAGGGAACCAGCGCAGTTACAACGATACACGATTCAGGAATGTGGTTGCTTTCCTTCGACTTTCTAGTATGGAGGAAATTGAAAAATTTTGTTTTTTCATGCCCATGGAACAAAAAAAAACATTATTAGCCTTCTAGCGTTTAACCCAAATATCCTGTTCAAAAGTTCATCGTGAGCCAAAAAATAGCGGTTTATTCATATTTCCCATTTCAACTCAGTTTTTCAATTTCTCCGGACCAAGAAAGGCTTTACTCAGGGAGCCGAGGGAAAGATGATAGTGCCAGGCTTGGTCCTGGTCAGGCACAAGGGTTATGACCACGGTCATGAAGAGGGCAATTGATGGATCGATCGGCGCTTGCAACTTTGATTCAACTATCCAAACTAGAGATTGCTCCGAAAAATACGACTGTTGCATGGATCTGCTCATGGCATGGCAAATACTTCATCAACCTCGCTGCTTGAGTTGCAGCCCCACACTGCTGCAGTTCTCCCGTCTTCAACACCATAAAAGACGTAAGAAATATGTAGCAACTCATGCATTTGTGGACGTGCTATGAATTGCTCATTGAGAATTAACTTGCGCCACTGCTCCCATAGGGGTTCCTAACATCATTCGTCAGCACTCACCATAGGGGTTGTTAATACGTTCAATTTTTGGTTATTCTCTATCGCATTGACAAAAGTAATGTGTTCCTGGTTTTTTGTGCGTGGAATCTTGGAAAACCGGCAATATGTATATGTTCTAGCCACATCCTCGGTCCTTACTGTCTCCAAATCCGCATGTCGAGGTTCGGTGGCGATTGAGCGGACATAGTTTTCGTGCACAGTCGCAGCCGATCCGTTATTGCTGGCATACGGTCCACACCGGCCAACGGCGTGTTGGACCATGCTTCTTCCTCGTCGATGTGGTAGGGTGAGCGTGGGCGAGAGACCAGACCGCTCACGAGGGACACAGAAGTTGAAATTGATAATAATGATAATACGTTCGTTTGGATCAAAAAAAAAAGCAGGGCGCATCCACAGTTTCTAGCCCTGGGCATACTAGCAGCAACGGCGATTTGGTCGCCACGCGATTTAACTTGCAAACATCACAAAAGCTGTCGTGTTCCACGCGCAATCATTTTCAACAGCAACACATGATCGCACGGTCGATTTCGACCATTTCTCAGGAGGAAACGCGTGGCGACCAAATCGCGAGCCAGTCGCGCTCTGTGCATACCTTGTCTTGTGGAACACCAGAGATTTTCTTCATTGCTATGCAGTTGCGTCGCTACGTCTAGACGTAGCGACGCGACTGAATCGCTCAGTTTCTTGCTTCTTTCTGGTGAAAATTTCTTTTATTTAGATTCATTTCTATAGGTTTCTCGCTATAACAGCTTCCTTACTCGAGGTTTGATGAGAATATAGGTGAACCTTTCCTTTCTAAAGTAGTATCCTCGTAATTTGTTTCCAAGCTGCAGTATTTTATAGTCTTTTCCATTGTTTCTTCACAACCGAATCCGCGTTTTTTCGAATTGCGGATCTTTTATTAGAAATTTCAAAAAGACGACAAATAATAGTGCTCATTAGGTTAAATAGCGAGTTAAACCCAGTTTGAAGTGCTAAAACGGTCTTTGAAAACTAATTAGAAGCCGTAATTCCGACTGGAAAGCTTTTTGTTACGCCTTATTACCGCTAGATACGAGAAACAAGTATGAGTATAGCTTGAATATCGAAATCGCAGTGAATTGAACTTAACGAATCATTCAATGCCATCGCAAATCATTAGATGAAGTGTGCCCTAGCACGCGATCCAGTCGCGGCGACTGAATCGCTCGTGCGAAACTCAATCGCGGCGACCAAATTGCGTCGCTGCAAGTATGCCTGGGGCTTCACATTATAATATGTGGCAGATATGCTCTCGCAAGTGTTTGGCCCCGGAATCCCGCTTCCTACTCATATGACTATTAATTAAATACATGTCCCTCAAAATCTAGTAATGCCAACTGAAAAGCTTTATGTTTTCCTTGTCAACAATGATAAACCAATACGATTTTTACCACGGATCGGCCATAATACAAAACGAAGTAAATTTCGTTCATTGAAATTTTTCATTTCAATGAACGATATTCCATTGAAATTTCATGTTTATTGAAAGTTCAGAGAAGTAAATTTCGTTCATTGTCATGGCATGTGACAGGTAGATTAAGTTACGCGTGTCATAATTTCGTTTCTCTCGTGGAAATGTGATCTCTTATACTCACTAGCTATCCTCTAATATAGTTTATACCATTAGAGCAAATTGTGACTTTGAGCTATTTCATAAAAATATGTACATAACGAAGTAAATTTCGTTCATCGTCATGACATGTGACAGGTAGATTAAGTTATGCGTGGCATAATGTCACTTCTGTGGTTATAATGTGATCTTTTGAACTTAGTAGCTCTCCTCTAGTAGTTTATATCGTTAGAGCAAATTGTGATTTTGAGCTATTTCATAAGAATATGTACAAAACGAAGTAAATTTCGTTCATTGTCATGGCATGTGACAGGTAGATTAAGTTATGCGTGTCATAATTTCGTTTCTCTGGTGAAAATGTGATCTTTTATACTCACTAGCTATCCTCTAGTATAGTTTATATCGCTAGAGCAAATTGTGATTTTGAGCTATTTCATAAGAACTCTCGAGGTATTGAATGGCAATTAGTCTTATGGTTATGAGGATACGCATGACCTCACTTTATATTACAGTTATACTTTACGGTTATAGAAAACTTCACCTTCATTGCTCGAGTATAATTTAGCGAAGCAGAAATGAGTTCTCTATCCTCAGGAGTTTCTCATTTCATCCAGAATGTAATATGGGGGGGGCAATAAGAGACTAACCGCGTTTAACTTATCGTGACTCGCGATAAGATAAGCTCGCTTTTATATCAGTTAGACGCAACCGAGAGTTCCCCGGGAATTCCTGTATTCATGGATAAAGGGAAGTATCGAAAACAAAGGATTTCTGTTGTCGTGATTGATAAAGAGTTCCGAAATCTTTCAGGAGCAGAGATTTGCTGCATTCAACTTTGGAACCAAAAGCCAAGACAAAGAGCGGTGGGAAAATGGTAAGAGAGTGGTTGCGTGGATGTGAATTTTGCTTCCTTCTTACTATTTCGGGACAAAAAGAAGAACGAAAGACTGTCTGCTTGCTTAAAATGCAAGCCAGACCCTCCTCTTTCTCCCTCCTCTTTCTCGAGACAAGATGTCAGCAGTGCTAAAGTTACCACTAATTACGTTCTATCCAAAGCTATGGCCATTTCTCACTAATTCAAAAAATATATAAATAACTTTAATTGTCGATACTGATCATTCTATTTGTGGAAGTACATAATATACACAATAGAAAAAGAAAGGAAATG
This sequence comes from Ancylostoma ceylanicum, assembly GCA_000688135.1. Taxonomy (NCBI): domain Eukaryota; kingdom Metazoa; phylum Nematoda; class Chromadorea; order Rhabditida; family Ancylostomatidae; genus Ancylostoma; species Ancylostoma ceylanicum. The sequence goes on along the minus strand of JARK01001350.1, from coordinate 1,099,321 downwards.
CATGGTTTTTTGGAGAGCAAAATGTTGTGGGAAATTATGCTACATAATCGCTGAGGTAAAAAAGGTAAAAAAGACGTTATTTGCTATTTGCATATGTACTATTCGACACTTTTTTCAAATGTCAATTTAAGAGCCCGCCTGAAAGCAAGTGGAATTTCAAACCATGCTTAGTGTGCGTGGACCTCTTCCGTACACTTGTCCATAGTAGCTGTAAATTTCCGAAAACTCCTACGACGTTGAAGAAAATTATTTCACCAGCCACACAGTATATACTTATTAGTTCAACAGACATTCTAAACGATGGAAACATGAGAGAAATAAAATGTAGAAAACATCGAAACGCAGAGGTTTTTCGCATTGAATACAAAGACTGTGCCAGAGAGTAGATGGAATGACTTGGTAGCTGCCAGCTAACGAGCACTAACTATCGGAGCACAAGTCCTTTCTTTATTCCCATTTGTGCGGTGTGGGTGTTCCATGGCTGGAGGCGGACGCTGTTAGGAAGTCCACACCTCCTAACACGTACCTCTAGCTCCGCCCCATGCAGTGGTGCAATTACACTGATGAAGGATCTTTCCCTAGGCTCATCTGATGTCATAGACACTCAATCTAGCCAGCTGATATCGGTGTTGGCCAAAAATAAGCCACCTTTTCAACTTCCTCCTACAACTTCTTTCCGCAAAAAGCTTGAAAACTCAAACATCGAGGAACATTGTAGGATCTAAATAGGAAAGGATGAAGGTGAAATCATCTACAGATCAGTTATTGTTTTTCCTGTGGAGGATTTTTCCATCCAAGAATGTAAAGTTTTTTGGTGTGGTAGTATTCCAATCAACTGCTCATTGAATTTTTAAAAAAGAGATTTTTGCCGAAAACACTTTTTTCACACGAAAAAAAAGTCAGCCAGCATGGAGAAAAGCATATCTCCGTCAGCGCTTGGGAAACTGCTGGTGTATATGTGTTATTTCCACAGATGGCTTTGCCAAAAATAAGCCACCTTTTCAACTTCCTCCTACAGGTTCTTTCCGCAAAGAGCTTAAAAACTCGAACATCGAGGAACATTGTAGGATCTCGATAGGAAAGGGTGGAGGTGAAATCATCTCCAAATCAGTTATTATTTCCCTGTGGAGGATTTTTCCATTCAAGAATGTAAAGTTTTTTGGTGTGGTAGTATTCCAATCAACTGCTCATTGAATTTTCCGCCGAAAACACTTTTTTTCACACGAAAAAAGCATGGCGAAAAGCATATCTCCGTCAGCGCTTCGGAAACTGCTGGTGTATGTGTATTATTTCCACAGATTCAAACATCTGTCAGTCGCTATGCGTAGGAAGTAAAACAACTTTAATGATCAGTACTGCGTTCTGGTGCTAAAATAAGCAACCGACCAAATGCGGTGGTAAGAACACGTCATTTTGAGGAAGATGCTCTTCCACTTTCAAAGGGAATTCGAACGAATCTGTCTCTGAGATCTCATGTAAGCTAAATTCCCCATTAGGAAAATTTGTTGAGTTAGAACACACGACGAAATGCGCTCCACTCACTGTTACATGATACTTTGAAAACGCACAGCTAGAATGGATTTGATATGCAGAGACTCTAGAAGCACTTTTTTTTCGCAACAACAACAAGGCAAACGTTATAAAAGTACAATGAAGACCAGCGAAAAAAAAACAGTACACAAAGCAGCGAAATGGTAAATACAAAAACATTTTTATACCATGGTTTCAAAAAACTAAGAAATTTCATATTTTAGCAAAATGTGCCACACACGGCGTTTGAATTGACTTTGTGTGAGGGTTGTGGTAATTTTTTTGTGATCCGAAGATAGGCGCTGCCCGCCTGGATTGTAAATGATCTCACTCTGATGCTCGTTTTTTGGCCGAGTCAGCAAAATTTTGGATGGACAACCTCTTGTACGAGACTTTCCCATTCTGGAGAAATTTTTCGGTCCCCAGAGAGCGATGAATGCAAAGTCTTATGGACCAAGCAGACATCAAATACTCTGCGCCGAGACTCCAGAGATGAAAGCTTTAAATACTTATTTCTGATTGAGGCTCTTGGAATCCTAGAATGCAGAAATCCGCTAACCCTAACCATTAGTTTCCGAGTGAAATTTTTCTACACCCTCTCTATGGATTAAATATCCTTCATCTTAGTAGGATTGAATAAGGATGCGCTAAATTCTACAATTGGGCGCACATAAGTTTTGTACGCTTTAGGAACAATAGGCTTACTTCCAACTGACAGGGCTTTGAAAATTTGGAATGTCCTTAACATGGCCAACTTACATCGGCTTTTGATGTGCTCAGAAAAGTCTAACTTGTTATTCTAAACAAAGCCAAGATCTTCGATAGATCTAACCGCTGATATCTCGGCTCCCCCAATAGCTTCGGGTGCTATCTCTTCTAGACCTTTTTCTAACAACAAACTGCCACGTCATCAAAGCAACAAGCACAACAATGGCATCGCCTAGTGGTGGCGTGGGAAAATTAAAATAGGTAAACAATAGAAACACACGTTGGTAAACAATCTCGTCTGATCCCGGGATCGGAAGCTCTAAACGCTTTCCGCCGCTAGATGTTAATGTTGTTGCATACATACTCAGATAACAAAGCAGCCCAATGGCAGCACGAACGCGTTTCTCCAGCAGTGATACTACAAACCCCTAATTGGGCGGGCCTTTCCCCCCATTGCTGCCATCGTCCCCTCCATTGCTGCCATCGTCCCCCCCGATTGCTGCTAAAATAGGGGAGCACGTTAATGGCAGCACATGAATCTAGAATGGCAGCAATGTCAGAGCTGGAACGCAGCCATATCCTGCGTTAGTCCTGCCATGGTAGCGGCAAGAACGGAGACATAGCTGCGTTCGTCCTGCTGGAATGGGTACCGAGTGATTCCGGAACGTCCAACGCAGCCCGAACACG
>JARK01001350.1:1062719-1095802 GCA_000688135.1 Ancylostoma ceylanicum | reverse complement strand
TGTCGCACCCGGTCCGGGCGTCGGTGGTAGCACCCGAACCGAGTACGGCAAAAGAGGGTTTTACCCGAACCCACAAGGCTACTTTAGGGTCGACCGCAGCGCACAATAACAGTGGACTCGCGAGCCAGCGGGCAAAGTGTAAGAGGCCTACTACCCTAGGCGAGCGGCAAGCGGGCGCGAGCGAGAGCTTAGCGAACCTAGCGTATAACTACCTAACCTGAGCCGAGCCCGGCCCCGACCTTACGGTCGTAGTCCGCAGCCCAGCGCCTAACTAGTCTCATCAAGCGGATATTACCAGATATCTTCAATCCTCCACAAACTCCAAATCCTTCTGATCTTACACAGGATAAATAGCCACCTTCATATTCCCCATTATACTCACACATCAATACAATAGAAAATACTAAAACCACAAGATGGAACAGGGTCAAGTTATAAACCGGCCTGGTGGACACGCGCAGCGGCTGGCGGGATCGTGACGACGGCTCAACTGATCTTCTGGAGCATGACTTGCGATCGGAGGATTCCATCATCATCGAGCAGCAGGACGGCGACCAGCATCTTCGGTGGAACCATGGATCATCGGCGGAGTTGATGGTACGGCGGCTAAGAGTCGAAGTGAACCCATGAGAACGCGAGGGCGCTATTTATACTGCTGCCGCGTGGGAACGGTACCCGAGGGCACGAGCGTCTTGAGAAAGTACCGTAACCTGTGAGAGCGCCGATGGAAGTGGCGCGCACGCGCAACGCAGCATATTTGAACCGGTGTAGGACGTCGGTTCATACTGCGAAGCGATTCCGACCGGGATGGAGACGTCGGTCGAAGGAGTCCTCGAATGGAAGTCGTGCGAGAGTCACGACAGCACGCGTCCGTAGCCCAGCATCCCGTCTGGCCAATTGTTGAACTGGGCCACGGTTTAATCCGGACCTCAGCCGGCCAGACAAGCCCCGCAGAGCTTGCCTAGTCTCCGCCGGAGCGGAGACACGACTGAGCTCTGACGCTCAACCACCGGCTTATATACACCTCCCAGGGGGCGGGACATCACGTGACAACGAGGGGGATGAACGCAGGTTCAACGGAACCGTGGTTGNGAACGACGCGGGAACGGAGTGACGTAGTTGTTCCATGACGACTTCGAACGACGCGGATCTTCTTTCTTCTTTTGCGCTTTGCGTGTCCCTTACCTACGCGTCAGGAATGTACAACACCTACGAGTAAAAACCCTAAGTGTTGTAGCGCAGTTACCTACTTGACGTGGGCCTACTATTGTTTGACGTTTTTGCAGCGGAGGGAAAAGATGTTCTTTGACGTTTTTCGCTGCGGGTGAGGGCGTGCTGATGTTTTTAGCAAGTTACCTACGGGGAAAGGTGGCGGTGCTTCTTTTGGGTGGAAGCATAGACCGTTGGCGTCAGTATCACGACGCAAAACCATGACGTGACCATAAGACCATGAGACCATGAGCGGCGGCAACCATGAGATCATAGCATTCGGCATAGACTTCATACGGCTTGACGTGGAACATCGACATGACATGACAGCAGCGGCTCGACGTTGAACTGTGGCTTGACGTGGCATGACGACGATTCAGCGGCTCGACATTAACTGGACGGCTCGACTAGCAGGAACCTCGACGAAATATTGAGATGGAACGAATCGGAGATTACCTACTGAGCGTGTTTTTACGCCGTCGGGAAAAGCGAAAGTGTGAGGGAGAGATGTTTTACCTCACGTGAATGTCGAGGGGGGTCAAGTCCCGTAGCGAAAGATGGTAACAAGTGCTATGCGAACGTGATGATATAGCGATCTCTCAGCGCCGGGGTAAAGGTCTTAGATGGCCCGGAGTCCCAGGTGAGGGGGTCATGGATCACAACGATCTATGAGGAAGAAGGAACTTAAGGTTCGCTTCGGAAAGAACCAGGAATAAACTTCTAGATAGCTGTGATATATACGATATATACAAGTATATACAATATGTACAAGGTGTGTTGGACTAATGTCCAACCAAGCGGTTTTGTGGGCGGATTTTTCACCCAATTACACAAGACAGATGGTGTTTGGTCCGTGTGCAAAAGGGATGCAGCGGATAGCGAAGTAGTTCTTTCAATCTGTTCGTCTCATTCTCTTGTTCCATTTCCATTCTGATGTTTCCTTCATCTGTTCAAACTCCTTCTGTTCATCTTCCCGTAAAGCGAAGCAAAAATAAAGCGAAAACAAACAAAGAAACAAAATAAAATAAAGAGTGCGGGCATGCGTGCGTTTTAGCGCGGGGAGTTTTGAACGTCGGGTGGACAATTGCGCAGGCGAACAGTGATGCGTGCGTTTAAATGCGGGCAGTTTTAATGAAATTAAGGCAACTACCTAAGGTGGTATATAAGGCAATTACCTAGGGCGGCAAATACAAGGCGAGCGTAAGCGAGCAATTTGAGCGAATATAATTGGGAGGTTAATGCTAGCGGAGGTGATTGTACGAAGTGCTTCGAACGAGGAAGCAGATAGAATGCTTCGTACTTCTCTTTCGAAAGATCCGTGGTATATCTGTGGAATGACAGCATGTCTCCTTGCACGTCGACGATGACATAACGACGGCCTTTAGACGGAGAACTAGATAGTACAACTTGTCATAACAGATAAACCTGAATCTCTCTCGCTGGCATGAACCAAGGTGTTAAAGGGGTTTATAAGCGGGCGAATAAGGGTGAAGCGGGCAGTGAAGTGAAGCGGGCGAGATAAGTATAGGTAGGTTAATGCAAGGGAAACTAATGTAGGAAATGCTTCTACTGGCAAAGAGCCATGTAGGGCGTTTCATACTTCGTTTCCGAAAGATGTGCCATGGATCTGTGGCGAATTACTGCGGAGTCACTGTCCGTTGAGAGACGGTTCAGACGCAGAGCCAGATGGTAATGGCTGTCGCTACAGATGACAGAGAACCTTTCATACTGGCACTAACCAAGGTGGTAAGAAAGGGCGAATTAAAGCGTATAAGTTAAAGCGTTAAATTGAGGCGAATAGGTAAGGCGAGCGTTTAAGGCACATGTTAGGCCAGTAAATAAGCGAGCATTTAGCTGGATATTTACGGCTTTAATTTTAAAGTAAGCGTGCGGGTGATGAAGTGCGGGCGAATTAGCGCAGGTAGGTTATTGCCAGGAAAGCTAATGCACGACGTGCTTCCATGGCTGAGGGGCCATGTACAGCTCTTCGTACTTCGCTTCCGAGAGACCTATCATAAAGCTGTAGAAGCTCGACACATCTTCCCCGACGTCGTTAATCAGGTACCGAGTGTTACGAGCACAGATAGCCGGATGGTGTTGGCTATCACTACAGACCGGACAGGATCTCCTACGCTGGCAGCAACCAGGGGCATGCAGGTAGAGGCATTTAAAACACCTTCCTGCTTCAGAAAGATAATTACAGCGGTCTATTAGGCTTTTTACGACCTCACAGCTCGCTGTCCAGTGATTGGCTTTGCAGAAAATGCAGCCAGAATAACCCACTGGAAGGTTAGGCGATGGCGTTGGTACGAAAGCGGTAGCGGCACTAGAGGAAGCAGATGTAGATGCTTCGTCTCTATGTGTCGCGAAGCGGAGATATAAAGAGGGCGAATGAGGCCGCTTAGCGGGACGCACCTTAGGGGCTTTATCCCGTTGGGGTGCTGATACGCTAGCGGAGGAGGAGGTTGATGCAGCAGGAACTGTTGAGATGTTAGAGGCAGTAGCTGCTGCATAAGTAAGCGGGCGATTTGATGCGGGCTGTGGAGATGGTGAAGGATGCTCTACTTGGGTAACAGTATCCACGGTTGATGAAGAATTTGCGAAGGAAGAATTAGAGTGAGATTGGGCCGTGGTTAATGTTGTCCAAGTATTGCTAGAGGGCGATTGGGTGAGCGGAATGTTAGGGACGTCTGGCTCCGAACTTTGAAATTCGGGACAGCACAGACGACGGAGGCGGTTGGTGAGAGCTTGATGCAATGTATATGCATGAGCAAGCTCTGCGGTAGCGGCATTATAAGCGAGCTGGATTGTGAGCGGGGAAGCTTTATGGTAGTCGAGCATATCCACGATATTCTGGATATCCTCGACTGAGGTGTTAGTTATAAGCGGAGTTATGTGCATATCCAATGCAGCGCGATTCTGACCAAGGTCGCGTATAAGCAGGGCAAGGATTTCGAGATTATCGATCACCCTGTCTGCTGACTCCCATTGATCAGTTTCCGTGAACAGCTCCATCCGAAGTGTAGTGAGCTGTTTAGTAGCGGCGTGTAAGCCTTTTAGACTACGGATGGTATTTGATAACGGAAAATCGCGGATACAAGGATATACGTGGTTAGCGGGCGCAGTATTAGCCTCTCCGATGACCGAGTCACGGAGATGCGTATAGATGTCGTCGCGTAGAAACGCATCAGACATCATAAGGTCGCGTGCGGAGAGATGCGCAAGGCTAAACGTGTAGTCAAAGTTGGAGGCTACAGTTAGCGTTTGCGCAAGACGGAGTGCGGCGCGGGCGTGAGCGGGAATTGCGTGCGAATGCCTTTCCTCGACGGGTACGTCGAGGAACTGAAATTTACCTTGAGCATAGAGATAGCAGGCCTCGAAAGGTGTCATAGCGCGGTAACCTAAGCGCGGCGCGATGTTAAGCAGGTCACTGTCTTCAGCACCGAGAAGGTGCCGTTGACAATGAGGAGACTTAAGCTGCGCGTTAGGCTGCGAGCATGAGGCATCACTTGCTACTGATTCCAAAGTGGACAGTAACAAGCGAAGATCCCTACTGGCAAATGACAGTGTGGCATTAGAGCGTGCGGCAGTAGAATTGGAATGTTTCTGCGATGTGGGAGCAGTATCTACCTCCACATCGACAGAATGGGCGGAGGGTGTGGGTTGTGGGGCTGCAGAAAATGCAGCATGGGGATGTGATTGCGTGCTAAGGTAAAGCGGTGCGGGCATAAGTTGGGGCATTGTATACGAGAAGGTATACAATGGGGCGTTGGACGGAGATTGTGATGCGGGCGTTAGTTGCGCAAGCGAGCTGGAAGCGGGCTGGTGGAGTTGCGGGCAGAACGAATTAAAAGCGGGATTGGAATGAGTAACAACAATGAGAGAAGTGACGCCTGGATTGGCAAGCAACGCACTAGCGCTCTGATGGAAAGGAGGCGCAGGGTCAGAAGTTTGACAAGGTAAACTTATCTGAGCGGCTTGATCCATTTGTCGGAAGGATGCAGTAGTTGGAATATCGGACGAGGAACATCCAGTCGACTGCATAGTGAATATAGCGGAGAAGTGGGATAGATGGCTGGTCAAACCAATGAACTATTACCTGAACGAGAAGAACTAAGTGACCAATTTTGTGAGAGAATAATGTTACTCATTCATGATTGGTTTAGGGAAAGAAAATCATGATAGGACAGAAATGCGCATGGGCGGCGTTAACGCGCAGATAGCGGGCGAGAATAAGCGCAAAGGATGATGAGCGGCGAAAAAGGTGGATGAGGAAGAGAAAAAAAGGAAGATAAGAAAGATATAGAAATGAGAAAGAAGAGTAAGGAGATAAGAGAAAAGACAAAAGGGAAGTGGAGAAATAAGAGTGAAATAAGAGTAAGAGAGAAAAGGATGAGTAAAGAAAGAAAAAGGGAAGGAGAGTGTTAAGCAGAATAGAAGATAAAAGAGAAGAAGGAGAGAGGACAGAGAGGAATTAGAGAAGGAATAAAGGAGTGAAGGAGGAAAATAATAAGGTAGAAGAAGGAGAGATAGTAATGGATAGAATAAAAAGGAATCTATTAGAGAAGGAAGATAGGATGGAGAAAGTGAAGAGAAAGAGATGGAGGAAAGATAAAGTAAAGAAGGAACTATAATGGAGCTAAAAGAACTAAAACTACGGATGTGAAGAGGTATTATGTTAAAAGAGAAGATTATTCTAGAGAGAGTGACTACATAAGAAGGGAGAATAAAGAGGGAAGGATATAGAAAAGTAGATGTAGAAGGATGGTAGGAAAGTAAAGGATTATGAACTAATTACGAAGAGAGAAGCTACGATAGAGATAGATTGGTGAGAGGTGGTGAAGTGAAGTAAGAAGGAATATTGTGAGAAGGATATAAAATGTGGAGAATAGAATAATAAAGGAGGGTAGAAGGGGATATAGAGGATGAATAAAGAAGTAGGAGAGTAAGGGAGAGAGAGGAAGATAGAGTTAGAAAGAGATGAATGAAGAGAAAGAATAACAAGAAGGAGAGAAAAGAATAAGGAAGATTAAGAGAGAATTAAAGTGAGGCGAAATAAAGCGCAAGAAGCAGCGAGATATGGGAAGCGGATAGACGCAACGAAGGAAGCGATATGAATGAAGGTTAGTTACCTACGCGCGCGCGAGTTATCTACACCATGACATTAGGACATGTGATAATGGCGGGAACCCTAATGCATGAGGTCAACTAAGATGTATGAGATGGGTGACCCTTGTTAACCTATAGTAGCAGACAACAAGCAAAGCAACGTTAGGTAACAAGCGGGCGCAATAAGGAAGAGCGGCGATACAAAATAGCGGGCATGATGTGGTGCGCGGAGTAAAGGCGAAAAAAGATTGCGAAAGAAGCGCAAGCGTGCGTAAAGCGCATATGAGAATGCGAGCATTTGAACTATGCAGATTACCTAGAGCATTACCGTATACCCATTGGATCAGGGCGTAGTGCGCAGTCAAACATGAGTTTAGATGAATTTTGGCCGGTATATTTGAAATGAAAGATGACGGTGATGGAATCGCCGTATCATGAGGGTACCGGTATTGATTGGAGAGCGAAAATGATCATGTTTGAGGGCGTAACTAATCGAACCAATCCAATGTGTTTGAGCGCGGCAAAACCAATTAGAGCTGGCTAACGCAGGTTAAGTAAGCGCGGTTAAGCAGACGCTACCTACGGTGGGCCAACTAAGGCTAATTGATGAGCACGATCAAAAACGATAATGGCAGAAGGCAAAGGCAGAGAATCAAATGCAGCGAGAGCGGGCGAAGAGCGGGCGATGGGCGCAGTAAGGAGGAGAGACAGCAATAAGGAGAAGATTACCTAACAGTAGAAAATAAAGAAACTGATACACCTATCTGAATTCCTTTATTACCGACTGCAGAAGTGGACGTGTTCCATGGCACGAAGCGGTCTAATACGTATCCAGGAGCAAATCCATATCCTTTAGGTTCTACTTAATCCTTATTAGCTGTAATCCTAAGCGAATAAAGGTGCGACCGGTAGGTGTTTAAACGGTCGCTGTGTGCGGAAAGTTAGAAAGACGTATCCTGGAGACATCAACACCGAAGGACCATTGACCTTGTGATAGGATGTGTAGCGAGAATGACATCGATGGCACAAGGAAGAATGACCGAAGGAGCTTTGTCCTAACGAATACGCTTTCAAGGCGGGAGGCGATGAAGAACAAGCGATCCTAATACCGACTAGTTCCAAGATGGTTTCCCAACGGTGGACAAGACGATAACCAGGAAGACTTGTAGCGAAGGCGAAACGGCGAAGAAAATCCAACGCAGAGGAATATTCCAGGGGGAAATGAGCTACTGCAGTTGGACAACGTGGTCGCGAAAAGGCGGAACGAGAAGGAAGGAGACGTATACTAACGACAACAATGCACCGAAGAACCATGGACATTGTAGAGGACGCACAACAAGGATGACATCCGACAACGGGAATGGCCTAAGGAGATTGCAGTAAGGTATACGTAACCAAGGCGATAAACGGCGGAAGACAAGTGATCCTAATACCGAACCAGTTTCGAAATGCTCTCTCGAGCAGATGAACAAGATGATGACTAGGAAAACTTGTAGGCGTGATGGGCGACAGAGTCCAAACACAGAGCAATAATCCAGAAGACATGAACTGCTGCATTTGGACGACGGAATTGCGAAAGGACGAAGCGAAGTAAAAGGACACGTATACCAAGGACAACAAATAGCCAAAGAACCATTAATGTTGCAAGAAGACGCATAGTGAGTACAACGTTCGACAACGAGAAATGGCCGAAGGAGATTCGCAGTGATGGATACGCATCCGAAGCGAGAAGTAGCGGAAACAAGCACCTAGTACCGACTAAGCTCTACGAAGACTTCGCGAGGAAGTAGACGAGACGATAACTAGGAGAACTTGTTGCGGAGACGATGTAGGCGGAAGAATCCAACGCAGACTATTAATCCAAGAGGAGGTAAAGTACTGCAATTGGGTAACGGAGCGAAGGCGAACAAGGAGAGCGGGTGCAGCGAAAGGTTCCAACATGGCATTGTCGACATTAGGACGTCCACATCGGGACTTGTCCAAGTCAGAATTCTGCCATGTGGTGATGCGAAGTTGTGCCAACCAAGGAGAACAAATTAGATGAATACAGGAACATACCGACGTTAGAGAACGTCTGTAGACTGCATATGCTAATTTGCAAGATGGAACCTATGGAAGGACACAACTTGAGGTGGGACGGAACGAGGCGGAAAGACGGAAAGGCGAAGTTAGGCGGATAAACTCTAAGCCAAGGGAGTGAGAAGCAACTGCCGGGTCGCATTATGAGCAAATCTGGCAGAATACTGTCTCAACATCCTAGACCGAGAGAAGTGATGTAAACCTAAACAAGCAGAATGCCAACGAAGTTTGATGAGATGGAGAAACTCGAAAGCAGACTGTTGTTGAGGCTAGGCGATTTACGGCGAAATGTAGACGTATTAGAGACAACACGTAACCTAGTAGTAGGCAACGAAGCTTAATTACCCGGAGAAGATAAGCAGCAACGTAGCCAATCCAAGTTGACGTTCGAAGACTTGGAAAGGACCAGAGTACGATGTTGACTAGGACGCCTACAGCGAGAAGTGGATGCGACTGATGAAGATGAAACGTGGGCAACAGGGTAGACCACGCTAGCGAAAGAAGAAACTGGAGGCATTGAACCAAACAGAAGTAGAACTGGACAAAACTAAATGGGTAACTACCACTGGATCCGTAGAAGTAGTTGATACCAAGAAGAGTGTCCGATTTCACAACGTGTGAGGTGAACAACGAATCCAGCTGAGCGTTGTTGCGAAAAGAACGACGAAATCCTTCCGGAGAAGGTGTTGAACTTTGGCCAGAAGCAACAACCTTGATGTTAGATGGAACTTCGAAGGACACGACGTAGTGGTTGAAAGGCGGACCAGCGGAGGAAGCGATGAAATTAGAGTGAACAACTGCAACGCGTGGGACGATAACTACCCTTGTCGCATAGGCGACGTCGAAATAGTGACCGCAACAGTGACAAGACGAGGAACATCAAGAATAAGAGGCCTCATGAGAAGAGTTCCTAGACGAGCCACGAGGACGTGATGGAATGAGGCTGTCCTACGGAGTGAAGCGGGAGACGTAAGTAGGCATGGAACGAGGAGCTGCGAAGATGTTAAGCAGACGTAACGAGGGTGATGTAAAGATGTTGGCTACCCAAGGTTAGTTCCAAGACGAACCACGCAAAACCACGACTACAAAACCGAGAACAGCAGTCCTATTGAGTATGCGGAGACGGAGACGACGGCGACGAGATGGTGTTGAATTAGAGTACGCGAAAAGGGAAGTTAATGATGACCTGGACCACGACGAATACAGTTGTAAGCGGAACAGCTGACTACAAGAAGAACACAAGGAACTTGATGTAGCACAACTGTGATGATAACGAACGACGAAGCACCTTGAAGATGGAACCGTGGAACGAAGGCAACTACTAGACCTATGATGGAAGGAGTCCAGTGACAGTATACATCCGGATTGTAGACTGCTGAAGTTGTCCTCGATCCAACGATGGCGACTTCGTCTGCGGAGAAGCGAAAGATGACCATGAATTCCAAACCGGGCGAAAGCACGTAGCCGACTATCCTCCAGATGTTCGATGGACATGCCGAAACCCATGAGAAGTTGATGAAACTCCTTGGCATACCTGTATGGTCCTTGGGAACTCCTTAAGGGTTATGGCATGAATGATAGCGACTATAGCGTAACCTCGTATTATCCAGCGATAGATTGCGAACATCCATGCGACATAACACATCCATCTGTGAGCTGGTTAAGGCGAACGATAGCTAAAAGATGTTTTAACTCCTGAAATGATCTTAAGAGAAGTTTTAGGCTAACGTGATGATGTTACAGCGCCTTACGTGCGAGCTTTAAAGATAGAAAATGCGTTATGAAGCGAAATTCAGGGCAACTAGCGCAACTTTTACCTACAGCTAGCGTTTAGATGGAATATACTAGCGCAATAGGCAAGAGTAAGAAGCGTAGTTGAAAATTGGAAGCGTTAACAACCTAAGCGGAACTATTACTGCAATAAAGAGATGAACGCATGCCAGCTGATCTTAATGCGGGCAACGAAGCGGCTTTAAGGCAGTAATGAACGAGGATGCGCGGTTTAGAAGGTTGATTTTTAGCAACAACGGAAGCAGCTAGGATTTCGCGGATTTTCCTAGGCGGGCGAAGTTTAGGATAACCTGCGAGAGTGCTAAACTGGTGATGTTAGGCGCGTTGTGCTGCGAACCAGAACTCCTAATGCTGTACCCAGTAACGATTTTAGGTTTTACACGAAGACTTTGTCCCCGTGCTGTTCGATTACGAAGCGGTGACAACTTCGTATCGTCGATCGCGGATGTTAAGCGCTGTTAGATGTTATATAACGCGAGTCATAGCTCCACTGCGCAGAAGAAGAATGTGAAGTTGAGCACGCGATGCCAGAACGCGGTTAAAGTCGCAACTTGCAGATGTTAGCGCAAATTTAGCGGCGGAAGCGTGATACCTAGGCGCGGTTTAACCACATTGTACTGAAACTACCTGAAATGGGGAAGTCTGAAGCTGAAATGTTCGCAGTTGTAAAACGTTTTGGCCATAAACGTCACATGCTGGAAAACGAACGATCAACAAAAGGTGGCTCCCGAACTTGGATATCTGATAATATCTGATTGGGCGTAGTTAAGAACCAGGTGGACGTAGGACCGAGCAAGGCGGAGATAACGCAGAACAGCATAAGAACGCGCGGCAACGCAAGCGAACGCAGGACGAGCGCAAAGGGTAGGAAGATGTGCGGGCAAACAAAAGGGAGGGTGAGGGGTAGGGGAACATGTATAAAATAGAAGGCAGTCCAGCAATTATAGTAAGAAACCCTGGTAGATTGACGGTCTAGCGCGTGCGTTTACCCCAAGACTATTGATCCTCNAGCTGGAAAACGAATGATCAGCGAAAGGTGGCCTCGAACTTGGATATCTGGCAATATCTGATTGGGCGTAGTTAAGAGCCAGGTGGACGTAGGACCGAGCAAGGCCGAGATAACGCAGAATAGCATAAGAGCGCGCGGCAACGCAAACGAACGCAGGACGAGCGCATAGGGTAGGATGATATGCGGGCAACACAAAAGGGTGGGGTAGGGGAACATGCGAAAAATAGAAGAGCAGCTTAGCGAAATGTAAGAACCCCAGGAATGATTGACGGTCTAGCGCGTGCGTTTACCCCAAGACTATTGATCCTCGAGTGTCAAGCGGCTTCTGGGTCCTTCCAAGCCAACCCTGCGGCCAAAGGCCATGGGACGTACCCAACTCGATCTACCCCCGCAGAGTGAGTAAACGCCTGGCGCGTAAGGGGATTGCGCCTAACAAACCAGCGCGTCCATGGCAGGTACCGGTGCCACCTCGCTTTGAGGATTATACGAGGAGTTCGATGCCGTCTGCCACCCGTCATCGAGCTCCCCGTAACACCGTTTCATACCATCTTACGGTGGGAGGCGAGACTCCAGTCGCAATCCGCACATGAGTTCTTACCTAAGCGGCTGCGCTCCTAAAATGCGCGTGGGACCCTACAGCTGGTAGAGACATAACCAGCAACAATGCAGTTAAGGGATGAAGCGGGGAGAGCGTTAGCACTTACCTAGGCGCGAGTTGCGTGCAAATGTGGCGCGGCGGTGACGGGCTCGATCATCTACGGCATCCTGAGCAGTTGCTCTCAGGATACCGTGGCCCGATGCACCATTTNNNNGTCAATGCAGAACAATTCCTTTTCTTCTGGTTTTCGTTATTTTTATTTTTCCCGGTAGCATTAAAAAACGAGGAGCTAAACAGTTTGAAACAAGAAATTTCTAAGTACATGAGCTCTGCTCTTCCCTAAGATTAAAGTGTTGCAGGAACACTTTCTAAAAGGAGACTCTGCTTTGTTACTATTTCTTCTTTTGGGATCTGTTAATAAATAATTCCAAATCTATCCAATTGATTTCTTTTTATTGATGGCCTCACATCCACCTCAAGTAGATGACGTAAGGTATTCTTCCACTCGAACAATCGACCTTTTTTGCATTTTCACGTAAATTATTACTTGAACCAATCGAAATAGCCGGTTTTTACTCTCCCTAAAGTTGAGCGCTCAAGCTCCTGACCTTCAAGTTTGGACCCCGTCCAAAATGCAAGATTGTTGTACCCAAACTAATGTCCTAACTATGTTATCTAGGACGTGGGAGCAATGGTGTTCGAGCCTAATCAATGCTAAGAGTTTCAAGTGGGCAATTCACTGTGCAATAAATTTGCTATATGAACTGGTGTAATTTATTGCCAAACGTAAGCTGGTTCACTCCGACACTTTTTCTAGGATTTCTGACAGTGAGTGAGGATCGCTTTCCATTTAGTCATCATTGCATGTGAAAAGACCCCCCTTGAGGCATAATCCATTGAGCACTCACTCATGAGATATATATATTTTTCTTATTTGTCCGTAACGCTCGCCTCAGATTTAAATCCGATTTCTTCCCTAACCCCACTATTTTTTTCTCGGCTATTCATTCCATATATCAACTCCAGAGATGACCTCAACATGCGATGATCCTGCAACAAAATTCGCGTCTCGAATTGCTACAATCACTTCATTGTTGGTCATTCTTAGTTGTTCTATACTCTACACTGCCACCATCGTAGGAATAGAATCGTTCGCATCTCAGTATGAAGCTTTAATAAAAGCTTTTGAGGTAAGTGATGTGCTTTTTTAAAAGAATCCCTGTTTCAAAGCAGTGTAGGTTCTCAACTGAGAGTATATGTAGAGGGCTTCAGAGGTAAACGTCTAACTACTCGGATTGCTAAACAAGTGAAAATGCCGTTTAGTAGACTAGCTTCATTTACAATATTTAGGACCGAATAATGCATTAGGTACAATCGAATTCAAAAATTCGACTTCGAATAGGTTGAAATTTCGGGTTTTTGGAGGGAGAGGAGAGAGAATTATAACACTTCGGAAAAATAGGTAGTGGTTAAGGAACTTTTGTTCTTTTTTCACTGGAATCACTAGAATCGAATTTTCATTTAATAATGAAATTAACGCAATTATTCGATGTTTATTCGGTCCTAAATATATTTATTACGTCTTGGTTTTCAAGAAAAAAAAAACTACTAATTACGCTCGTGAAATCGGGAAAGCGTGATTTCTTCCTGCTAGTGTGTTGATCGAATTATGTATTTGATGTATTCGATATTCGAGTATTCGATTTCGAGCAGGCCGACGAATCAAAATGTTCAGAAAAGCGAAAGCTCTACACCTTTTCGTGGACGGAAATAAAGGCTGTGAACATTCGTGTTTTTGAAGCGTTCGATGTTTGGGATGAAGCTTTGAATTACTATTCAATTTACTCAAATTTTGTCAATTTTTAGTCCATCAACATCTTAGTTCCACTTCGGTAAACTGGTGTTTATGTAAATGTGTAACCGTTTGTGGATGTAAAAATCTAAGTTTCGTACTTTCGGTATACACCACACCATGGATTTGCAGGATATCGGTGCAAAGACGTATAGGCGCACGCGAGCCTCCGTAGAGATTCCCAATTCCTCTATTCTCGTGCTTATGCACTTGGATTTTTTTGCCAGCCTGGGGAACAGCAATGGAATGATCTCACTTTACGAAAAAAAGTAGTAGTAAGGTACGCATGAATTTGTTCAGGAAACTCACCAAACAGCGTACAATGATCTCAAATCCTTGGGGGTGGAGCGAATAAGGAGGGACGCGTACTATGCTCAGCCTAGAAGGAGCTTCATCGAATACGGTTTGGATGTAGGTGCAGGTGACACATGGGCTCGGCCACACATCCACAGGAGACCAACTTCGTACGAGCCTCGGATATGTGGTGCGTTATACACACGAATGTTGCAGGATAACTGCAACATTTTCAATTTTCCTAATAACTCGTATCTTCCTGCTATGAACCTTTTCGGAGCTAGCTGCCTCTGCCAGGTATCCACGCAGAAACTGGTATTAATATGAATTTCAGACTGCACAGTTATCCAGTGTCCACGAGGACCACGTGGTCCTCCGGGTGCCAACGGAGTGCCAGCTGAAGATGGACAACCAGGCGAACCAGGGCGGCCAGGAGTGGATGGAGTGTTCCTCGGTGATGAACTCGTGTGCCCTCCGTGTCCGCCTGGACCTCGTGGAGAAGATGGTCTTCCAGGTGAAAGAGGTAAAGAGAGCAAAATTCTGAAGACGTATACATCCTGGAATGTGAAATAGAAAGAACAACCCAGGATTCTTTCAGGATTACTAAACGGCATTCCAGGAAAAATATTTGGGAAATGATTTAGTGAGAAGAGTTCTGAGTTTAGTAAAAATTTGCTAACCGTAAGATGAGTTGATTGAACATGCGAGTTGCATCCCCAGCTTCCAGGAAATTCGGAAAATTCGTCCTCAGCTTTCGAAAAAAAAAAACATTTTCCGAGGAATCATTCTGCCTGTTCATGTTACCAATTGAGCCTTTACAATATGCCTGAAACCATACCTCTCTTCAGGAGAACAAGGCAAGCCCGGAATTCCTGGCATACCGGGACAGGATGGAAACAATGAGCCAGGACCAGTTGGTGCGCCTGGAAATAGAGGCCAGACCGGCAGGCCAGGCAAGAAAGGTGTGCCTGGTGAACCTGGTCAAGATGCCGTTCAGTTGATTGGGTTGCCTGGTCCAAAAGGAGAGCGTGGGCCACCTGGATTCCCTGGCCCAAGGGGTGATCCAGGCACTAATGGAATTCCTGCTCCACCAGGTAAGGCGAATATATCTCAATAATATGAAATCTAGCATCCAGAAAGGGGCAGATCACTCCAAAAGACTAGTTCAAAAAACATCTGCCTGTGTAGGGCCAGAAGGACCGCCTGGAAGTACTGGAGATGTCGGCGATCCAGGGGAGTACGGACTGCGAGGTCCGACTGGAAGGAAAGGTCCGCCAGGAGAGGACGGTGGATATTGTCAATGTCCTCCAAGAGAAGGTGGGATGACTGTGGTAACCACTGCCTGCTGTTAAATTTGAACTAGAGGGTAAAAGTTGATTTGGAGGGAACGGCGTCGCTAACGGAGCTGGTCCTCAAAGTCTTCCTGCCAACTGGGAAGAGTATTCAAATCGCAGGCAAGGAAGTTGGCGGGTTCCCACAATCAGCGTAGTTGATGAACAGCTCCAGCAACAACAATACAAGAAGAAGCCCAACCATCTCGCAAGGCCTCTGAACGCTGACGATGATTACGTGGATTATCGACGAAACAAAGCACAATACATTGATCAGCCGCCAAATCAGATATGGTGAGGCATCTATAGTCCGGCTAGACCTCGGAAGTAGAAGCGAATTTTTACCTGTTCAGGCATTCGCCGACAGCTCCTATGGTGGACTACAGGGATTCTAGGGAGGTCATTCGCAAAGTGAGTTTATTTATCTGGACAAGCCATTTTATAAGATGAATTGGGATTTTCCTGATATCCATTCCTTCAAAGTAGCCTTTTTCCAGAGACTAACTGCACGTCGAGTAGAGGCTAAAAAGACAGCGAAGGTGAACAATGCCATCGATTTTGAACTTCGCGCTCGATTATGACAACATGTTTAACAAATCCATGAATGTACGTGTACACGTTGTTCATATCACTGCTATCGAATAAAACAGATTTTTTATAGAACACACTACTTCATTCAGTAGAAATATTTCTCCTCATACAAATATAGGTGCAATAATTATTAAATTTGTTAATCCATTGATTTCCTGATCCACTTATGTCGTCTAAAAGATGGGAAACCTGTGAGAGTACGCATACAGAAACACGAACTGCAGAAACACACACATTTCATCACAGCCATCTATGGAGCATTTCTGGAAATTTCCACAAACAGCCTGCGGGGCTTTGAGTATTATGGATAAATCCCTTGAAAGACATTTGTAGAGCAAGGAGTCGAAGAAAAATATGTAAAAGTACTGGGAGACGGTTACCCAAATTGCATGACTTCGTTCCTTCCCTTCATCCACTCCATCGGCCAGGAAAGGTGTTCGCCAAGGAACCCGTCCCGAATCCTTCCGCCGCATTCTTGGAACCGTTAATGAGAAAGTGCACCTGAGACGATTCCGGAATCGACGTCAACGAAAAAAAAAACTTCTGAAACTCTGAGGCTTGCGCCTGAAACTGTACATCAGAGCCACAAAATGCCCCATTACTGCCGCGTCACACCAAAGGATCTATTAAAAATGAGGTAGTTGAATCAGTTGAACGTGAGAAATGTGAGGAATGCGGAAGGAACCAAAGTCTCAAGAATTAAATGGCGAGCGCCTCTGGATCAGCGTCATCTCCTGGGTGTAATTTTTTTCGCTCCCAAATTCCTAAATTTGCCACTCACAAGGATGCTAGAATTCCTTCGCCTGTGAGATCCCTATTTTTTGGAACAGATCCATCCCGATGCGATACGTCGGGAATTAAAAGAACGAACTGCCACGGACCAATAACATGAACAGTTTTTTCCAAGCAGACTATTCCTAGATTATCCAGAAAATCATTATACTGTTCTCCTTCTTTTTCAATTTCCATTAATCTGTCCTACCAACAGCACTTGTTCATGAGAAAGTGCTCCTTAAAGTCCAGACCAATTGAGGAAATGCTACAATAAGGTAATACAGTTTCAATGCTGCTCGTGACGCATGCTGGAGAAAAACACCAATTTTAGCCCGTTCGAGGGCTAAAATCGTCATGTTTTCGTTGTGCAACGCATATTTCACTTCTTCAAAATCGACGAAATTGTACAGTAAAAAGTAATGCTAGAAGTAATGGCAGATGTAACTAGGGACAACTATGTGCTGTGGATTGTGACATTTCCTCAACGGAGAAGAAGAATCCCGAAAAGATTAGACTCATTGAGGCATGGTCCTACACCTCCGAATGAATCTCCGGAGCTAGCAGTGCTGCTGAGTGGGGTGGAGTGTCAGTGTGTTCGAAGTTCATGTCCACGTAAGCTGATCCTCAGCCTATTTCAGGAGTTCTATGGACACAATAGGTTTTTGGCCAGGTTTTTGTCCAGGTACAAGGGGTATAGCGTGACTCTTTTGTTGCGGATCTGCAAGGCATGAGCGCTGAATGCTCTCATAAGCAAGTCGGGGCACTAATCGTTCTGCCGATTCGGCCCTAAAGCGACCTGCGACGTCGTCGCGGACGCTCGACGGCCGTCGTCGTTGAGCCAAGAAATTATGGTGAGTTTTTTTCTGTTTCTTCTGCAAAAAACGCTCCATAAAAACGTGTTTTCGAGCGAGAAACACTGAGCTTAGAGGTTTCCGTTCAGTCTCCACGGCCGATTTGCGCATAAGAGGTTGGACAATTTCCTGTAGGTAATGGCCGAAGTCCGTCCGGCCCTATAATAACTAGCAATTTGCTCGTAGTTTCCAGTAACAAACGCATATGCGCTCCGTCTTGCATCTATACATGTCTCAGCATTCCGGCACATCCGACAAGTTCCACAGCTTTGCCAACTCGCTTCTGTTCATGTTACAATTTATCAAAACAACTCTGTTAAGTTTTTATGTTGCAAATTGTTAGTACATTTTGCTACAATACTACTACAATTGGACGTAGTAGTAATAGCTGTAAGTAGTGCCGGAATTAGGGTTTTTCAATAAAATTGCCCGTAATATTCAGGAAAATATAAAAACGCACAATATAACAAGTGTGCCCTTTTTTACATGAAGTAGCTAAAAAAATAAATTGTAGGCAAGTTGCGTCCAGCGCACCGTTGGGCGCATTTCTTTGATGTAAGGTCTTTTTGGATGCGAAATTTGGATAATGGGAGAAGTTTGCGGTGTAATTCCGGAATTTGCGCACTTTCTGAAGGGGCGAAAAATGAAGGAAAAGGAAAAATAACGAGTGGTGGAGAAGTTCTAGGCCAACGATCCGAGATTAAACGATGTTTGTGATGAATATAATGCTGTTTTCATTTCATTTTAGGAGATGCTTCAATTCCCCTTCTGATTTTTCTCGGATAAGAGTGTGTGAAATGAATAAGTGTTACTAAGGTGGCAATCATTGCTTGCAAACAAAAAGTGACAGTTTTTTTTTTCCAACTTGTAAAAATTTACTAGTATAATCTGCATCGTCATTAATATTTCATAGAAATCTAATTTACTAGAGTACAATGAGGATTAAAAAATCAATTTACGCAGTTCGTCCCCAAAAAAAACCTCTTTAGATCTCATCCATCGCTTGCGAAGGCGGGATAAAGAAATGTAATTTCGAAATCCATGTTTACTGGATGAAATTTCTGGAGCATGATCCATAAATGAAGTTTTCATCTTATATTCAACAGTAAATTACTAATGTGAGTATTCCCGCTTAGAAGTCTTCCGGATCCATTTTTTTGTGACTTGGCAAAACAAGAAGCTGACAGCCATATTCTAGATTTCGATCCTGGGATCGTATGAAAAAAATCAATGATTTTTTGACCATGAAAGAAGAAGAAATCAAAAAGCTAAGAAGGATTGAGTCCCAAACAAAAAAAAGAAGTAGAAATTCTTGTTTTTCACTGTTTTCACAGACTTTCAGAACCGAGAGTTTTTTTTAATTGTTCCAAATCCATGCGCTTTTTTTTCGGAGGATAATGGATAATAAACCCAAAATACGAATGGAAATAACTCACATTTTCCGTTTTACTTGCAAGTTAGTGCATAGGAGCAGGAATTTGTGGTCAAGTGAAACGAGGCGTATAGCAGAGGAAACCCATACGTGTGTTTGTCTGCGTTCGCCTCCAAACTATTTCACTTTGGAGCAACTCGTAGCCGAAGAATTTGCAGTTTCCGTGTGTTTTCTGTCTTCAAAATCATGACTGTTCTAATACTTCCTTGTTTTTCCCTTCAACAATTTGCGGAAAAGTTTGGTATTTGGAAAAACTCAGCTTTCAAGGCTACCAGCATTCTTTGTGTGTCCCACATAGTAGTCATTTTGTGTTATATTGCTATGTTTGCTCGGAACATTAAAGCATAGGGCTTTATTCGGTAATGAAGGCCTCAATTGTTCCAGACTCGTTCACATCCCTGAAAATATACATGATCAATGGGTTCTATTTGCCACTGTGTAGTTACTTTGAACTGGAAATAATCCAGGAATCAAAACAGAAATAGCAATAACCAGCGCTGCGCGATCCAGTTCCTGACGAGTGTCCTTTATCCCCAGTAATGTTCTCAAGTTCCGTCAAGCTCATGTTACCGGAATAATATGAGTAGAATACCAGCATTTGAATAGGGGAGGAGCCCGGGCTTTCCTCCGAGCTCAGGTAGCTACTGAATGCAGCCGCAGGTAGGTATTGTCTGTGTTTACGAGCCAGAATGATTAACAATGCGTCCGTAGAATGCCATTCTATGAGTGCCGTGCTTTTCCTAACTCTTACTCCATTCCAGAATTTCCACATAATGTCGCGTGGTCGCCACGCGGACGACATCCTCAACATAAATGTTGGAGGGAAGAAGTACACGGTTAGTTGTTTTTGTTTTTATGCTTCAAATGATGGATCCAGACGTTGATGTTGTGGCAATAAATAGTGCAACAATGAGTCAATATGAAAAGTAACGTACGTTCGCTTCTGCTTCGATTCGTTGTGCAGTCGAGCGTACGAGTTCGCTTTGTGAGAGCGCATGTTTGTGTGTCTATGAGTGCTCCTGTAAATATCAGCCCATTTTGGAGCTTTAATGGGCCGTGATACGAGGTGTTCAGGTCCGGCGAACGGATATGTTGGCCGATCCTCGCTCGAAACTCGCCGAATGGTTCAAACCGGGCACGGTCAAGCCGATAGCTACAGACAAGGTGAAGAAAGGAGCATGGATTCGATATTACTAATTGACAGAGGAGTTCATTCAGGGAGGAAATTATTATCTGGATCGAGATGCAAAGACATTCCGTCACATTCTTGCCTATCTACGTTTGAAGAAGGAAAAGTTTGTGCCATCTCTCGCGCTGCCCAGTAAACCGGACGATCTGGCGAAGTGAGTTTGAAAAAAAAAAACGAGGACCTCTTCTTAACTACTTTTTAAAATGATAGTATGGCGCATGTATAAATCCAGAATATCATCCTTGAACTCCTCATGGTTGAGTGATTCTTACGCATTCCCTTTTGAAAAAAAAACTACAAATTCTCGCGATGAACGGAAATGCTATCCCTTTGGAAAGGTGTTTTCTTCGTCTGACTCTGAGAAGGTATTACTGAATTCATAGCCTCAGTAATAAATACCCTGTAGTAATCGAAAAAGTAAATCAGAATTTTGCAGGATGTTGAGTTTTTATTTATTATGATTCCTAGTTTTTTTCTCTAAAAAAACTGTCAGCCCATCCTGTTAATCTATCAGTTCACTATCTTTGATAACCACTACAGTACCTTAATGTCATCAACAATTGTAGTACCAACTAGGCAGTTAAGCTTCCAGAACTTCTATTTTCAACGAACTAGTAACGATCCAGCAGATCCATCAAATTTTTTGAGGTAAAGTAACAACGGCTCACATCTCCCCTGTAAGTTGTAGAAGCATCTTCTAGGGTAACGCTCACCCTCAACCCCCATTCGTTTATACTTGAAAAATTTCACTGCAAAAAAGTGCTATACCTCTCAGTTCTCTCACTACTTCTCCTACTACGCTCACTTTTTCTTAGCTCAGAAAGCTCACCACTATTGCCTTGCTTTCTCCTGCGGTCATTACTTCTGGCATGATACTTCCTGCCAGGGCCGGTAATGACCTCTAGGCGAGCATTAATCACAAATATTTAGGTTGTAGCACTGTAGTAAACAACGCAAAGGCTCCCATAACACTTCGAATGACATTTTCCACTTGGAGTTCAAGCAAAAATCGTGTCCCAAGTACGAGTAAAAACGTCTCCATGGGCCATAACATTCTAGACATTGCTATTCCACTTCACCTATCCTGATTCAATTCATTCAAGCAAATAGCAAACCCTCCTGATTATTCGAGTGTTCTCACTTTCTTAAGTAGATCATGTAAGCAAATGAACACTACATCTTTATTACACCAAATAAAACACCTCAAGCAAAAGGATCTCACGGATCTTGTAAAGCAGCCTAATGGATTTTTTCCGCGCAGAAGTTTATCCTCGGGTGGGAGAACGCAAGAGTATGTGAATCGCACTATTTTTATCCTCTCATATCCTGAAATAGGAGCGAGAATCCGTCTACTATTGCTGCATGCTTGTCATGACACCATTTCCTCTCAACTACATTACATCCAAAGAAAGTGTTGGTTCCAGAATCTGAGCTTAAGCTTGGAGGCAGTAAAAAAGTACGCTTGACATAATCTGTCCAGAAATTTCGCTTTCTTCGTAGCGGTTAGTGCAGGCGTTTCAGAAAAAATAAGTGAAAAATGCATTGGAGCTGAACGAATTCTTAGTCAGACACGCGACTACTACCTTGCAGATGTCTGCACTTGCACGACTTATTTTGCAGCTCAGCGCTTCTGTCCTTTAGTAGTAAATAGAATTGTTACTGATTCCAAGAAAAAGGAGGGGCTTTAGGAAACACTGAATGAAGCTGAATGAGCATACATTTAGATGAATCATTAGGTAGGTAGAAACTTTTAGCTTATGGGCTACAACCTTTTACCACTGTATCAAAAGAAAGCCAGGACGCAGGAGGGGGTGGGTGGAGAAGGGCGCTAGTGGTTAGGCAAATTTTTCAAACTTACTTCGAAAGGCAATCTCAAAAAATTGTGCAGACTTATTCTCTCCTCTCCTCGTTCCTTTTATTAGTTCTTCCGGTGCTTTTTTATGGATAAGATTCATTAATTATTCCATAGATGTTTTTCTAATTAGTTAAGTCTGAAACTGGTTTTTCAACTTTTTTGGTAGCTGCGTCTTCACCATCTGGGTCTCCAACAGACTCTAGTTTTTTTTTCTTCACGGAGACCCCAGTTTTTTCCTTCCACATCGTTTCACCTCTAGTTTCACAAGTGATCTCTCCTTCAGACTGGTCGGGGAATGTGAAGCGCTCAATCTGGCCGAGCTCAAAGACCTGGCACTGGATTTGCTCCAGAAATACCAACGCACTGAGGAACAACACTATGTCACGTCGTTCGTGCAGGTTACGCTCCGCGATTTCGAGAGTTGGCAGTTCGAGAGAGAACAGGTACGAGTTTATGCGCCTATAAACACTGGCCCAGTTAGTGGGTTAGTTCCATTTTCATTTTCAAGAAAATCGAATTTTATTTCCGTGAAAATCCATTGTTCTAGATCCACAAAAATTCACCAAACATTTCGCTGCTTTAACATTTTTATAAAGGAATAATTCCTAGTAAGATTCTTATTTGAAGGGTCTGCTCCAATACTGCTGTGGTATTCTGTTGCTGCCGGAGAATTAATGGAAACTTTGTGATTGAACAAATACTGAGAAAATCTTTAAAAGAAACCAAAACAGTCATTGTGGTTATCAAAAGTCATCAGGACACTCACAGTCGGCGAAATCGTCAGAGCCTTTTCTATTCATTTTAACAAGTTATGAAGGAGCACCTACCAAAAAAAAATTTAGAAGGAGACAAAATATTTTTTTATAGTTTCTTCAAGCGTTCGACTTATGTGGAGTAGACATTAAAGGCGGGACTCACGATAATTTAAAAGCCTGAAATTTTAAATATTTCCGAGAATCGACTGTAATCTCGGTACTTCTACGCAAGTTCAATCGCTAAAGGTATCTGCATTCGCAAGATAAAATAGGCTAGACAAGGTAGCCGGGTATCCTGTGGGAGTTTGGCGTGATATGGATCAGCTGTTTTCGCCTCTAATCATTCAGTTTTCCAAATCTTTTCCCATTATTTCATTTTTACCATCCACTCTATGGTTTTACTTTCTTCTCCCTAAACACGCGCAAGTGGCATACATTCTCCCATTTTTTAATTTCTGCTTTTATTCACTCTAGCAGGCTCAAAAACATGGAAATTGTCAAATCCGTCGGGAAAACACGTGACGAAAAAGGCAGCATTATCGACTTTTTTGTCACACCCGATCCGCGCAGCTGGACCAACTTGGTCTACATACGGCAGTGGACAAGGAATAATCGAAGCTTCCTTTTCCATGTTTCGTGGATGCCTCCTTTACTATGAGCTTCTAAGTTGTCTGGCAACGCAATAATTCTCATGACAGAGTTCAGACTAGAGATGGAGAGAGAAAGGCTTGTGGAAGAGATTTCAAAAGCCTCAAAAAAGTAGCGGTAGCATTTGCAATTCAATGTTAGACCGATGAAGTCAATTTTTTATGCTCCATAGGCCGCTACAGGCCATAACACCAAGAAGAAAAAATTTCCAGCCCAATTTGAAATGGAAACTTTCCTCAAGTTCTCCAAAGGTGTTCAAAGACCTGTCAATGACTGATTTCAGAACCAAATTGCGCTCAAGAAAAAGCCATCGAACGACGAAGAATACCAGCCGAATTCGGCCTACGATGAATGGGATAATCTTTGAAACGTGTGTTGTACATTCGCTTTTTCTTAGTTTCCTATGCTTTGTCTGCTTACATTAGTTCCGTCCCTCTCCTCTCCTCCCTGTACTATACCGCCCATTTCACAGCACAGAACAGTGCTGATGGCACATCTTCCTAATCAGGTCGTCCATGAGGAGCCTGGAAGAGTCCTGCCATGATCTCATTTGCTTCTGTCACCCAATCAGTGCAAAAACGTCTATTTTAGCTCATGTTCGTCTATGTAGAAATGTTTGTCCTTGTTCTCACAGCTTACTGTGTGTTGCTGGTTACTATTACAGCTCAGCGATCTCAGACCCAACCGCTTTATAAATGTTATAGATGTGATGTGGTCTCATATGGTGTAAAGAATCAGCAATAAATGGACGGATAAAGTTCACAACCTAAACGAAAAACAAAAATAAAATTTCAGTGAGATAGTAATAGTCTCATATGTATAAATAAGTACTTTCAAGGTGCACTAAAAAAACTTAGTTCTCCAAATTTTCTCAAATACAATGGTGATCGCCAAACTAATGACTGAATGAAAATCGAATAAATCGAAATAATCCCCTCCCCCCACATTCCTAAAAAAATCGAAACGTCTGAAAACGCAGTGCTTCACAGCTCTTATTTTTTTTTCACCCATAGGTGTAGGGCTCTCCTTTTCCTGAAAATTTCAATTTTCCACCTATTCCAAGTCGAATGTTTGAATATCGAATGGATCTAATACTTTATTCGACTGACACGTTAGGGGTAGCATACCGCCTGCTTCCGTCTAAATGAAAGCAACCACAAATTTCCGGTGGAATTCCTTTGGTTTCCTAGGGGAAATCCCAAGAAAATTAGAGTAAATCGCGATTTTTCAAACCAGGTGGTAGATCTCGCCTGAATTCTGGAAAACCTGGAAGAAAGAGCCACTGAGAAAAAAATGAGCCGTAAATTTTAACACCTTGCTTTCCTGGACTGTTCTTGCGTTCAGTGCCAACTTATCTATTAACGAACCACTAATAATATGTAAAATGAAATTAGAGGTTCTGGATGGAGAAGTGAGGATGGGGAACGGGCGAATCCATAAACAGGTAAGTACAACTTGTTCAATAGGAACATTCTCTGCCGAAGTTTCCCCGTACCCCATATATTTCACCGCCGCAGGAGCGCCATCAAGGAGAGTGCGATAATATTTTTAAGCAAGATATTAATTCATCAAAAAACACTGGAACGTTACCTACCAGTAAACAGTAAATAAGTGTTCTTCAACACTTTTACACATTAGATGTCGTCACTATCAGGTTTCGGAAGTGCCAATGACGTTGATTCTGCTACACTGAAACGAAAAAAAAAAAAGAGCTGGATTTATTACTCTCTCACGCATCGCGGTTTCCGGTGGTAAAACAGGGGATGTTTGACTCTCACTTTCAGTCGACGAGCCCATTTCTTACATTTCATACGTTCCTGCTGAGAGTGTACGATCAAAGGACAGAAAACTAATGCAGAATCGCTGTAAAAACCAAGAGTCCAATGCGTAAGAAGACCAGACTCTGCTTAAGAAGGGAAGCCTTCAATAAAAGTCTATGACCATCGCAACATTAGTTTTCCTTCCTTGGACTTGCAAAAGCAGCCCCTCAATCTAATAATATTGTTTTAAAAAATTTTGTTTTCAAACATCGACTCTCAACATTTTTGTGTGACTGTAAAGCTGTGATTGTATTACTGAAGTACATTGTGTTAGTCCGAAAGTCTTGCACCAATTTTCACATTTTCTCGAACAGCCATGACATTATGGATAGGTTCATGGATAAAAGCTGGCATACCAGTTTTCATAGTTGAGAAGTAGTAGAGATTTCCTGGAACATTCTACCACATTCTGTTGCCAGAGCATTTTAATTCGAGACCAAGGAATTCTGCATTGCAAAATGAATTTGGTGCAAGACTTTCGAGCCAATCTTACAATTTGTTTAATATGACAAGTTGCTTTCAAATAATATTCTCACAACCGGCCGAGAAAGCAGCGCAACCAGTGTTCTTCAAAGCAGTCATCCTGCAATTCCTGAAAGTTTTATATTCGATGGAAATTTCATGAAAGGTATAGAAAATAAAGAATAACCTCATTTCATTGGATAATTATAATCCATATACTTGCACTCCGATTAACCACTAATCTTCATAGCTGCCTCTTCTCCTGCAGGCGGTTGACCAAATAAGCAGTCATCATTCTTTGTCAGCTGAAATGAGCCTGATCTCCGGACATATGTTCAATGGTATCTTATCGTTCAAAGAAGAAAAAACCAAACAGCGCTTGAGCAAGCAAAAAAGACTGTCATCTTGCGAGGATAGTCATGTCATTACAGTCATATTTATTCATTTTTTTATTTAGTGGTAATTATGAATATTTACAATGGAGGAAATTACGGAAATTGGGGGTGGATGAAGCTTCAAAGAGATATAAATACCTTATTCACATATATTTTTGAATCTACCTTGAGTGGAAAAAAGTACTATTTCCACAGGAACAGCCTCCTTCACCGCTGGGTACTAATGGTGATGCATGACCTAATACGACCACAACTAACCAACTGAATTATTGAGCAAAATTCGTATAGTATTCAGAAAAACTGGAGGAAAGTGGAGGATGAGGGAATTTGTCTTAGGTGGTGTACAAATCTGAAAAGAAAAAAAAAAACGTCGTTGTCAGCGGAATTACCAGATATCTTACCAGATATGAAGCTTCAAAGAGATATAAATACCTTATTCACATATATTTTTGAATCTACCTTGAGTGGAAAAAAGTACTATTTCCACAGGAACAGCCTCCTTCACCGCTGGGTACTAATGGTGATGCATGACCTAATACGACCACAACTAACCAACTGAATTATTGAGCAAAATTCGTATAGTATTCAGAAAAACTGGAGGAAAGTGGAGGATGAGGGAATTTG
Organism: Ancylostoma ceylanicum; assembly: GCA_000688135.1. NCBI lineage: Eukaryota > Metazoa > Nematoda > Chromadorea > Rhabditida > Ancylostomatidae > Ancylostoma > Ancylostoma ceylanicum. The sequence continues at coordinate 1,069,134 of JARK01001350.1, read as the reverse complement.
TCTTAGGTGGTGTACAAATCTGAAAAGAAAAAAAAAACGTCGTTGTCAGCGGAATTACCAGATATCTGTGTAGTTGCTTTAGAATATTTCTCGACGGTATAGCATAAATTCTAGGTTTATGGTATTCTGAAATAGGGAAAAGTAAAACCTCTGCCACTAGGATAGCAAGGATAAGCCTGGTCCTGAGAGACAGACGTGCATCTTCCCAGGTAGGTTCCATTCGGACGCAAGTGCATCACTAACACAGCAGGGGTATTCACAAACTTCAAATCAAGCCCAGAAAATTTCAGAAGCAATATCTCCAAAGTAATAAGTATGGGCCCGCCAACAATACAACTAACATTAAGTAGTCCTCGCATGCGAAAATCCTGAAGAAAAATCCTTCCTACGCGCAGGTAAGTGGGCACTTCCAGAGCCTGAATGCATCACTGCAAATACCCAGGATAAAAGCTTCGAGGTCCATGCTAACGATGGGTAGATTTAGCGGTGTTGACACGTTTACCCTATGAAATCTCAATGGTGCATGCGATCTGCGAAGGAAATGCACTTCCAAGAGGTAAGCCGAACCACTCCATGGATATGGCTACTGGCACCAGAGTGCTAACACTATCCTGGACTGAGCGCAACTTATCCCTGCTCCCAAGCATGCAGCTCGCTTGTGCTACTTCTCATGCCCATTGTCGCTCCTCGGTGAATATTCCCAATCCTGTGAATGTCTCGTTTTTAAAAAAATTATCGCTTCAGCACAGAAAATACCGTGAGCTGTCTTTTTCCAAGAGAAATAAATTTGCGGAACCCGTCCGCAGCAGCAGAATATACTTTCTCCAAAAAAATTTCTCTGTGTATGGAATAGTCCCATTGCGAAAAGCGATGATTTGCTGGATTCTTGCAATCCTAGCAGAACACAGAAATGGAATTATTGGAGCAAGCGAAAGGGAAGAAAATAAGTGAATCGCGAAAATCAGTGAGGAATACCAACAGCTGAACGAAGATTATAAGATTTATATTCATGGTCTTGCACCATTACACAGCGAAGGCGGCAAGATACTAGTAACAAGTTAGTAATACCGCCATTATGAAGTTTTACATTTTCAAGGCATTTAGGGATTTAACTGTGCTGCTGTTCCCCTACGTATATCATTGCCAGTGTCAGCTTGTTACCTCGGCGCCTTACTTTTTCCTTCTTTACTCTATCCAGGAGTGTTTTCCCGCTGACTTCAAAACATCGAGCGATACCGCCGTGAAAAATCCACATGAGATCCACATTGTCATCCTCAGTCTAACTACTCTCAAAAACTTTTCTCGGTCAACACCTGAGACCAGAATTTTTCTAGAAGCCAGCGCTCCACCCAAGCGGAACTAATAAGAGATGCAGCTGCTCTTGGGAGTAACTGCAAAAACGCAAAATTAGTATCTGGAGCATCATGGAGAGCACTTGCAGTCTTAGCAACTTCCGTGTCCGTTCTTCTTCAAAGCTGGACATGATTACTCCAGTGGAAGGAGGCAGAAAAAGATAGTAACCCCCAGACTTGTCCTAGTATCCTCCAATATCCTACTGAACTATCGCCTGTATCTCGTCTTTTCTCTTTTACAACGAGTCAGATGGCTATCCTTGCGGTCTGGAATATTTCCATGGGCACTAAGTTGTCAACTTCTGTGCCTACCTACATATTCTTTCTACGTTACGGGTCAATTAGGTCTACGTGTCTGGTCTTCTCTCACAATCAGATCTAAGCTTTCTTCCATGCCATGACCATTGTGTCGTTAGTACTCCCATTTTGCCTCAGATCCACTGGTTTCCGAGAAAATGTTTATTTATTCATTGCACCAGAAGTGCGCTCACAAATAAAAACTTCTATATTAACACAATAATCAGTAACTCGGTCGAGGAACTTCCGGGTTGGTTGAGATAAGTAAGGAATGTTGCATAAAAAGAACAGTATGATGTATGTTGTGGTAAGGCCTGAGAGTAATAAAAGCTCATAGAGAGATGCTATAAGCTAAGTCTCGCAATAGCATACCTATTATGTTTTCAAAAACCCCAATCATTGGGCTTGAATTAGGCGGGGAGTGTGGTCCCCGGGTTTGGAACCTCTTCGTTAGTAGTTTCCAAGGAGACTTCAAAACCTTTTGAAGTAAAAAGAACATCAAGAGAGTGAGTGCCGTGATAACAAAGGTAGTCTTGATTGCTTGATTGCCATACTCAAATCATCTTCTCTCACTGAAAGTTGCATTCCCTTGCTCATCTGTCTGTTGCCTTTCTATGCATTATCTACTACTATTTCATTTTTTGATTTCATTTCCATTATCTATTTTTGTTCCCTCTCTGTTCCATGTAAGTAGGCGAAATCCGTTTGGCAGCTGTAAATCCAGGTTTGTTCTTTCATCTGAATAGGTTACACTCCGTCCATAAAAACCACGTAGTTCAGTAGGTTCTTTAAAAGTTAGAAGCTTCCCACCTCTCTTGATCTCCTTCACTTGTGTTTATTAATCACCTGGTGAGCTTCCGGTTGCCAACACTTGTTTGAGAATACATTCCCAAACTTAAGATGATACTCTCAGTCTGGGCCTGATTCTCATTCGCTCGCCTGTCGCTTGTGTGATTTCTGAGCAATTTTCAATTGCTTCTCAGCCACAACATGGATACAAGTTCCCTGAAGTGCAACAAAAAAAGGCAAATAGCGTCCTACTTTTAGACTGTCAGGTTATGTATTTGCGTGTACTCCTGTCCTATATTTATAGTAGAGAGCCTTCACTGCTTATCATTTTGCTACCTGTAGGTTTTTGCTCCTGTGTACTGATAGGCATAATCGAATTACGTATTATTCCTTCCACTGTTTGTTCCGTTACATCCGAGATGATAGAATTTTTATGCTCAATTCGACAACTGAGTTCATTCCTGGAAGGCAGCACCGGTTCTCATAGGAGTGGCGTCCTCACAGAGTATGTAAATTCATGTTCGTAGCATCAATCCAGAAGAAACCAGGAGACGTTCAACATGACTATTTGCTGCAACAATTTTCATTTTTCTTTCCAGGAACTCTCCCATTCTATTCGAATTTCTCACTTAACATCATTATACATATTTTTTGGACTGGATCCTTAAAAAGCTTTCCATAACGTGCTCGCTTTCTGTGTTCAATTGCTCTGTTTTAAACGAAAAACGTCAAAAAGTTCATTCTATACCTACTTCCAGCCCAGATTCGTTCACTTCATTCATTTCATTTCATTTTATTCATCCCAGATCATTTTGTGCCATAGATGCAACAGAAAGCTCTACACTCAAAACTAGCCCCACCACAGCGTGTACGACTTGATCAAAAGATCATCATAGATCAATACCATGTGGGTGGTCTGAAACGTGCGTACCTGTTATCTCTGTTCAGAATTTCGAAACTTGTCAAGCTACTGCTTGGATTGTTTGGACAGTGTCACCCGCCCTGGTGATTTCTACAAGGATTCGAGTTTTATTCTGGATTTTTTACGTGTGGATCCGTCTACAGATTCTGTATCCTGATTTCCTCTGTTGATATTTGACAGATATTTTATCAGCTCTCAATCATGTGTTCGTGCAACAGCTAACGTGCGAATCCACAAGACGTCTTCATGGACGCAGATATCATCAGTTCAGAATACATGCTACCACTATGTGAGTGTGCACGTGCTTGTCAGCATTTCCTCTGGAATCTGCTATCTTGACGAATCCAGAATCTGTATATTAAAAGAGATGGCAGATATTTGACCGTAACTTTTGCGCGCATCTGTACAGGTCTCTCTGAGACTGTAGGTGTACAGTTTTTCACACTCAGTTCTTTGTTTTACTAAAAAAGGTGACCGTTCTGTTTTCGGCGTCCCGTGATGGTGTCAAGGCGGGCGGGGCCGGGGGGATGGCTGGCTATTTTCGGGTGTCGCACCCGGTTTGGTGATGTTGTGTTCCATGGGCATCTGTGTTGTTTTTCTATTATTGTAAACAGGTGACTGTGAGTACGATTCAAAGATCACACGTCTGTTCATTAAGAGTCGTCCTATTCGGCTGCGGAAAACATCGGGCTACTAGCTGCAGCTGCTTACTATTTGCCTAATTACTAGTAATGCTGCACGATTTCAATGAATAAGGTCTTCTTTCCATGCTAGGCGCTGTGGTTTGACCTTTATTAATGTTACAAAACATTTTGGGGGCATGTTAGGATTCCTTCTTGCTAAAGTTTGCATTCTTCTGTACGTTATTCATTGAGGACGTTTTTCTTTCAAATTTACTCATGTCGTTGGCACGCCATCATTGTTTTCATTTCACTTTAGAAGATTGAAAATCTCTGTTTCGGACGTGACTGGACATATAAATAGATAAGACTATTGATCCAATAAGAAGTTATGAAAAGGAATAAAGGAAACTGAAATTAAAGGAAGTGTTAGCTCCTGGATTTTTCCCGGTCAGTTATATTATATGCATACATATGACAGGAAAAACGTTAAGGTAAAGCAAGATTAGTACTTCTCTAGAGGGTAATTCCTTGACTTTTTTTTCGAAGTTAGGATTAAAAAAGGCTTCTAGATGTCCAGAAACATTTTGAGTGGTTCTTTACCTCCGTTGGTTTGTTGGAAATCCTCGTGTGAATTATTACGAGTTTTGTTCATGATATTCTAGCCTGGGATTCATGAAACGACAGCCCTAACCCGACTGGTTCCCGTAGAGAGTATGTAATGCTAGGAGACGCATGTTGCGGAAGTTGGTTAGCTAACCTGGTTTAGCTTGGCTATGCCTTCATGATTTCTAGCCCTGGAATTTGAGGTCTAGGTCTATCCAGACCAGAATATCTCACCAATTTCTACTCTCCATGCATGCCGCACTCCACTTCCAAAAAAAAAAAAAAAAAACGAAGCCTGCTTCTATGCCACGTGAGGTCACACTCTCATTTGTACTTCTTCGTCATTCTCTTTTTCTCGTTCCGCGTACACTATTGTGCAAAACGAGACCGGAGCAATAATTCAGAAAGAGTTTTGCAGCGAATCATGATAGCATTTGCAGCTATGACACCAATTTCACAAGGTACACTGTCGGTAGTGATCATTTGTCATCCTGACTTAAGCGACTATAAAAGGACATCTTCTAACACACAGATCGTTAGACAATGACGACGGGGTCGCGCTACCTAAAGTCCAGTTTCTTAAGTTCACTAGCAGTGCGGTCTTACAGTCCAGTGGGACTTTTTTGTCAATCTGCACTCGTTGCCTGGTTCTTTGTTCGTAGTAGAATCCAGGAATTAAAGGTCATATTTTTAGGTAACGCCTCACTCCTCTGAATTGCGTGTCGTTGCTCTTCTTGTGTATAAACATCCTGCAATATTTTCTCTGCAAGAATAGGTTTGTACTGTCATTTTTTCCTCAGTGCACGTGCACAGCACATGATAAAAGAGATGAAACCATAACAGTGTTCCAGAAAAAAGCATGAATAGGAAAATATTGAGAATACCATTATCTACAGTTGACGGTGCAGAGCTATGTACTTTGAATTTTCTGAGGTTATCTTTAAAAAAACACATTCTTTTGGATAATTTAGGATACTCTGTGTCTCCAGTTTATGTGAAGAAATTTCTGCGAAGCAAAAAATTTTGTTTCCTTAGAAAACGTTTGTTCTCACCTCCTCTATTATTAGAAGTCGGAAAAGTAAAAAAAGCATCCAGTTTGAGACTGCTATTATTCGTAATGATTTTATGTTTGAAGATGAGGTCATTCCTTCCTTTCCTTGTCTAAAATGACTCAAGATTAAGTTTTTTGTTCCTCACTATATATCTAGAGATAGAGCTAAAGTGGAGCTCAAGCCCTGTGACGAGTGCTGCAATTCTTCTCCGGATTTATCCTGAAATTTGGCCATGTTTGGCAAGTTTCATCACATCAGATGAATTAAACGATCACACTCTGGAATGAAACGAATGTAGCAAGAACCAGAACTTCCACGAGTTCATGGAAGCCGAGAAGACTTCCTCTACGTATCCTACAGTGCTCTTGTTCTAGAAAAATCCTCTTTCCATCTTCTGTTTTTTCTTCTTCTACATGGCCATCTGAATCAATGACACTTATCTATGCACACAAAAACGCCACCATTTTTTCGGCTTCCTATCTCGTCATCTATCTCCGTTCAGATGATCGTTGACAACGCAACTGATCTGAGAAATCAACTACGTCATCGAGCACTAACCCTTTGTCCATGGTACGAGGCGAAAATGGCGCTTCACATTGGTCTGTCTCATGGTCAGCCGCCACCAGCAGCCGGCCTGTTCGGATGTTTTGTTTTTTTCTTCTTGCAATACCGCCAGAATAGCACTACTACCGCTCAAACACCGCGCATTCACGCACCGATCACTTGCGCAAGGAGACAGAATCGTCGTCTAGACACTACTCGCCCCCCCCCCCCCCC
>JARK01001350.1:947549-1062564 GCA_000688135.1 Ancylostoma ceylanicum | reverse complement strand
CCCCCCCCGCCACCCGTGTGCAAACGGTGCCGCCGCGCTAAGAACACCGATCTGCGTACGAGGAGGCGCGGCGGTGACTGACTTTGCTCACTAATTACTAAGGAATTTGCGAGGGCGGATGTGCTCAACGGTGCGGTGCAACCTCTGCAAGCACTTTGCACGGCTCCTGCACACATTTCGCCTCGGTGTTGCTTGAGAATCGTCGTGTTTCATGTGACAAACAGTATCGGTTTTCTCATCATCATCATCGCACCACTAGACAACGCCAGTAAGTTCTGCAAAATGTGCATAATACTTACTGTACACTTTGCAACGTTAATAGTAACTTACTGTAAGATTTCACTGTCGCGAAGCTTCATCCGTTGGTTTTTTCGTTATCACAGTGTCAATACATGTGTAGATGAGAGATAGCAGATGTCCCAAGGCAGATAAGAATGCTTTTTTGTAGCCATGTGTATTATCCGTGAATAATAACAAGGAGACGCCACACTTTGTACATTCAATTCTCACCCTATTTCTAATGTAGTTGGCTTGATTTACATGTAAATACCGAAATGACGTCAATACTGTAGTTTTTTTGTGAATTTATGTGCGTATTAAAGCCAGAAAGACGAATCATGCGCCAAGACCTCACTGAATAAAAAAAAAATAATCCAAAAGCTCTCGTATAGTTACAGCAGAGGAGTCAATTTTGGTGCAATATCTTCTGATTCCAAGGACATTCAAGCCTTTGCCTCCCCCTCTCCCTCCTTGAGTTCTAATAACAAAGAATTAGTTGGTGTTTTTGCAATATCTATAGCAGCATTAATGAGCTCTTCCAAGAAGGTTGTGGTCAACCTGCTCTTCAAGCGAGGACGAGATTTCCAGGTATGATTGCCTGTACATTGGAAAACACGCCTCTGTCAGCATCGAACAGTGCTGGTAAAGATAATGAAATGTGAAACATTTTTCCTGTGCAACCTCGTCTACTCTGGCTGAACAGTAAGCTTTAGGACCTTTCCGGGTAATTCCATGGATACCGTGAACTGGACACCCGCCATATTTCTGTACCATGCAATGTTGTACGCTTTTTTCGCTCATATAAATACATAAGTACCCACCTGTTGGACAGATGATTTATTTCTGAAATTATCACTGTGGCTGGCACCATACTCCATTTGGAGTATGAAAGCCCGTATTGTTGTCGCCAGCAACATGGATTTCGATACCTATCGATCTGGAGCGCTGCATCGCTGGTGTCGCTGCTGCACGGGTCTCGATAATCAATAAGTGCCAAAATCGATGACTATGACAGCGATTGCGGAGATGCTACCCTCTACATGGAGAATGGCAGTGTCTTACCCTGACACCACTGCTGTCCACAAATAAATAACTAAATAGAAACGTAAGCAGCAATTACGTAAGAATCCTTTTGTTTAACAGCAGCCGAGATTGGTATGTTCTTTATTGCAGTTCGGTCTCAGCTATATCGCCTTCTTCTGGGCCTGAAAAGTACAAAGAAGGTAAATTAGCAAAAAAAGTAGAAAAGCAAAAACTAAATTAGTTTTGCAGATGTTGGACATAGCGCTTGGCTAACTTCGTTGTTCCTGGTTTTTTGTTTATTTGTACAGATCAGCCAAAGAGTTGTTTAAACTATCGACTAGCCATGAAATTATATATTAGTCACCGCGAGCCCAGTGCATCATCACTTGTAGCACCGGTACTTCCACAGTTCTGACATTTTCCTTGCAGCAATAGTGCTTGTGTACTTATGTGAACTTGTTCCAAGTTCTCTAAATGAGGAAAATTACTGTTCCTGTTAGAAGAGCACTAACTCAGTCAAACGCTTGTTCATCACTAAGCGTAACAATAACATTAGGATTCCTAGTTGAACTCATTCTGTGCGATGGGCCGCTCTTCCAGAGAATCCACTACATTTACGTCGGCACCCGGTCGCATCTGATCATCATTCTGATCGAACTGCTATGACGTTCATCAGCGTGTTTACACACTGATACATTCTTGTTTTGTAGTGTGTAAATAGATTTATGTTCTATTTATAGAGTTTATATGTAAAACGACGAAGACAGTTTCCATTCGGATAGCTTTTCAACCTTTGAGCGTCGATGTTGGGCATCCTGATGGATAAGTAATTCTCTCCTGCGTTTATATCCTGATAAGTGACCCAGAACTTCGCTGTAATGTTCGTTCCAGACGTAATAAACATGGTGCGATGTTGAGAAAAATTTCAAGCCTCAACAAATTTCCTATCTTAATTTGTATTCTTCTTCGTTATTTGGAATGAATTGCATATCATTGGAGCGGAATTATCGTCAATGTAGCTTTGACTGCGCAGTTTTGTAGTAGTTCTCTAGCAGTAAAGGTATGAAGAAATTGAAAGTTTGTCTAAGGAAAGCTGGTTTCTTACCCATTGACGTTTTCAAATTATTTCCTAGAATGAACACGTTCCCTAGAAAATTCTTGTATGGTTACAATTTGCAGCCAAAGATTAAAAGCTTAAAATGTGACTTAAAGATATTGCTTCGCCATACGTTCGCCTTACAAATTTTTATAGCACAAGCTATCTACAAAATTCAATGTGAGACTCGTTTTTTAGCTCCTCACCATGAGGAGAGGTAGGGCGGAACTTCCACAGCACTGCGAGGTCGATCACATACGCGACGCTCTTCTCCATTGTCAAACAAAGACATTCGTAATCAGTTTCCCATGGAGTCAAAAATTGAAAAAATGGGTTTCCAGCTATTTTGTAGGTCGAAGGGGTTTTGTTCCCTGAGGGGGGAGGGGGCGGTGCTGCCGAGCTCTGCGATTGGCCAGTTGGGTGGATCGTCCAATCATAGAGCTCGGCCGCACCTACAGCTCTAACTGCAACGCTCTACAGTCATTTGTTTGAGACTATCAATGTCACAGTAATTAGTGTCCCATGTTATTTTCAAGTACATAAGAGCCTTCGAGCTCAAAACGAGGAGAGAAGTACTGTCTTTAGTATGCGAAAATTTCTTCAATTTCTTGTAGGATTTAGGAATTTTTTCCACCTTGTAAAACGAAGAATTCACTACTCTTGCATCTTCTGTATGGATTTGTGTTTTGACGGTGCAAGGACATTGAGGGATTCTTATTTTGGCAACGCTTCCCCCACTGGGAAAACCTACAGATCCTGAACTTTTATCTAATAATAATCTAGCCAAAATGGCTATACTGCGTTATTTTTAAAGGACGATTTTTTTGAAAACCTATTATTGGACCCAGAGATTAAACGGGTACTGGAATATTCTTCCAGAAGAATCATATGCATTATATAACTTTACAACAATGGTAACAACTGTTCTCATGTCACGTGTTCACGTGTTACTTACATGATGAATAGCGTTCCTTAAGTTTTTCACAAGCCATTTAATGCAAATAAAAGAACCAGGAATGCTGAGTAATGTGCTCTTTTGTTTTTTTTTCTAAGTCTACGTAAATAAGTGATAATTATCGCATTCACGGTGAATTGTCTTCGTCTTTGAATGATTTTCTTCGTTGAATCATTTCGTTTTGCACAATCATGAAATGATACATGATCGTGGGTGTTTTGAGCACCTAACACAACACTCATAGTCTTCGTTTGCATCCCGCACGTGCGACGGCACAAAGGTCGTGTCCGCCCACGAAACCTGTACGACGCAAGCGTCTGCATATATAGGGAGCCGGCGTTCCACGTCCTCCTCCAGAATCGCTCGCTCTGAACCACAAGGAGGCTGCCACGTTCTCTGAACATAGTAGTCTTGTTATCATTCCATCTACAACGGCGCATTGTTTGCCCTATGCTTTTTTGCTGACATTTGCACTGGTTTAAGTGTAAAGTGCAGGATACGCTTTAAGGATGTTCATCGTTCTTTCTTTCCAGATGGACCTTCCCTCCTGATACTTTTCTCCCCTCTGTTTTTGCAGCTGCTACAGTGTTTGGCATTGACCAGTTGATTTTCTCCTGTTTTTATGGGTAATCTTGACAAAAAGTTACGGGTAGGTGCTGGTAATCTTGTTCGAGTACTTTTTTGCAAGCAAACATATTTTCCCAACCGTCGCCGTTCAATCGGGTCAAGGAAGTGCAACGCTGATTAGTTGCACTTCTGGAAAGCTCATCAGAGTCAATTGGAAACTTTTTTGAGATGCACTTTCGTTTTAAGGAAATTTTCCACGAACAGGAGACGCTACGAAATCGGATGAACGTCAAACGCACTCGACCATGTTCTTAGGTCCACCTTTTGAAATAATAGGTTTTCCTCTCTTTGTACTTTGTCCATTCATTCTCGTCTGTCATTTCCTCCTAATCTTCCTGCTCTCATGAATTTCCTTGTTACCTCAGTTCCTTGTTAGCTCGTATTTATGATCTTCCAGAAGGATTTACTCGTTACCCTCAGTCACTACCGCATTCCTGACCCCCTAGAAGTTGTTACGCTCTGCAGAAACTATCAGAAAACGCAGAAGCAATTCGTCAGTTCTTTATCAAAGAATTTATGTCACTGTTCCGGGTGGTTTTGCACGCACTGACTCATCGCAAGGTAACTACTTTTGCACGACTGATTATAGCTGTTTGTCTGTCTCGTTTGCTACCAGTAGCGAATTTCGACACGTTCTAGTTTTGTTCTCTTTGAAATCGTGCATACCTACGCATACGTGTGAGATGAGGCTCTTATGAATGAAAGTGCGTTTACGTAAGGCATTCGAATTCATTGCATATTTATCAGCTTTCATCTTTAGCATCACGCATAATAATAGTATTCCATTCATGCTTTGACGATTATCGCGTTTCATTCGTTTTTTTTTTGTCTCTCACGTCGGCATCGTGAGGCTGTACGCTTTTTCGAGCTCGGAATGCTGATCCGAATTGGCATTGAACATCGATTTGTACATCATGGTATTAACCAGCTGTTTATATAGAACTACGGCAAAGTGACTGCATGTTTGTACCAGTCGAATCCACGTCCGCACCTGCCCATCCAATGCCGTCCACAAAAGAGATCACCATCGTCTGCCTTCTGTTCGTCGCTGTTATTATCTTCCAGGTAATTTTCCTTTCCATAATGCTGCAACTGTAGTCAGAGCCCATGTTTATGGATGTTCCCGGGATGGTTCTAAGCTTCCTTGCCCATCCAGAATGGACAAGTTGCTTCAGTAGAATATATAATAGTACAGCTTGCTACCGTCCTTAGCTGACTGAGACGATTCGCTTCCACCAAGTAACCCATTCTTATCCCGGGAAACTCATCCACTCCAGGGGAACGGATAGAATACAACCTCCCAGGAACGTTCACGAATACGGTCACAGAGGTGTTAGCGGTTTTCTCCCGACATAATCCAGCATCGCAAGAGCTGCTAAGCACAATAGGCGCAATGCTCGCCACAGTAGTTCCTGTAAGAATTCTGAAATAATTTCCAACTACTGCTTGTCCATAGAACATGTGCAGAAAGGCAAATGCTGGAATAACAGCTTCTGGATCATTGAGATATACCCGTGCTGAATACTCTGTGTACTTATTTTTCCTGAACGTTGCGAAGTTGATAAATTGCCAGACACTCCCTTTTCCTGTTGGACGCTCCTTTTTGAATATTTTCTAGAACCTATTCTTAATTGCACGTACTGTTCACGATCGAGAATCCGTCCGCTACGTCTCAATAACAACTTGTTCTACACTGCCCAGCGAACCTGCAGCCTAAGTACATTCATAATCCACCCTGTAGGTTTTATCCGGATAAAGGTAGTTCAGAGCAGTGTCATCTAAGTCTACGGCGCTGATAGTTCCCTTTTATTTTTCGCGTTTCTGGATAACCTCGACACTTCCTCTTCTTTTTTTCACTCTGCCTTATCCATGAAAAGCATCGAATCTGAGAGAATGTGAAGATCATGTGGTTAGCACAGTGAATCAGAAGCAGTTATATAAAGCGATGCCGCGACATTTATTATGTTTGTATTCCGAGACATATAGAAGGATTTTGGTTTTCAGCTTCAGTAGGTTTGTAGGTGCTAGTGGTTTGAACTGGGCAAAAAAGCAAAAATGTAGAACAGTTTTGATTGTGCAAAATACCCTTGCGAAAATTTGCTGGACAGGTGATGAGAGTTTGGATTTTGATTATCACAGCGGGAACAGGGTCATTTCTGGCTACTATTTCATTTTCTGAAAGGCGCTGACTTTCAAAGTAGAGTATTGACCAGAAAAAATCCAATAAATACGATTTATTCAATGAGTAATTCAAAAGAGCAGAGCTTGAATGCATAGCCGAGATTACCCAGGGTAAAAGCGCCCATGCTGACCACAGGTAAATTTGTGTGATGTAGACGTTTACCCTGGATAATTTCAACGCTATGTGCCGCCACAGGAAAAATCTGGTATTTCAAAATCAAGGAAAAACTCATCCTTTCTCTTCTTTTCCTACGCCGAACAGCTCTTTATTTTCCGATCATTGCAGTTTTCGACCAATTCGATATCGAATGTTCGAATGTCGAATATATCTAGCACTTTAGCTATTCAACACTCTACCAGAGAGCGCTGAGTTTTTGATTGAAATTGAGGTATGTGGAATAAAACATAAATAGAGGCGAATCCACAATGGAGACAAATTAAAATTACTAAATTATTACTACTGTGCTTATTTTAGCATTAAAAAGTTAGAAATTTTTGAGGCAGAAAAACATATGATTCACTACATCGGCATTCGACCACTTGTCTTTTTAGAAATAATTTTTCAATTAACTAGTTACTTGTTCTTGCAACGCTAGTTTATTGAGTTATTCACGGAATTTCCTCTTTTCCTCGCTACACTTCACGTGAATCCAGAACCGTCACTTTTTCTACCCGATGATTCAGCAGTAGCGACACTGTCCGCACTGTCTGCATGTTTATCTATTTCATCACACAAGGGTTTTGCACGAGCGTTTCCCACGAGTACCGCACCAATTTGGCGGTCGCTGACTCAGACGACAAACAATGCGGAGCGGTTCACTTTTGGAATCCCACGTTACAGAAGCGAGAAGCACGTCGCTTCCAACGTCAAACATGAAACGATCAGCGATAAAACACGTCCGTCACGAATAATAAGCCGCTTCAATGGCTACTTAACGCTTTGGTTAAAAAAACTGACCTCAGATTTTTTCGTTTAGGTCTATGTGTTTCTGAAATTGGAAGACCCACAAGACAGCTATGAAGAGCTCGACAAAGAGCGCCGAGAAGAGGAACGAAGGCGACGCAACGATCTGCTGATGAAGGCGCTGAGTGCCTTCTGATTGCGTGACGCCGTGTACGCGTTCCTCCGTTGACATGATCTCGTAAGACAGGTTGCCATAGACGCACAGACCGTTTCTGTGCGTTTCGCCACTGCTTTGTTTGTCACGATAGTTCATCGAGGCCATGCTTCTATGTGTATGTACAGAGTGTGTATGTGTTTCATATTGTTCTGTTTTGTTCGTGTGCCTCCATTTCAGTGATACAGGGTAATGTAGGAAATCGATGGGAACGATTATCTGTTTGTTTTCACTTTCCTCCTTGTAGCTGTGATCCATTGAACGGAATCATCGTCATTGTTACGGTCTTGTATTTTGTTGTTATTACTTTTTCTTCGACGTCTGACTAATTCAATAAATGATATATCTGAGGCTGTTTCCAATGAAGGCAACATAATGAACGTGTGATATTTAGCAGCCGGTGATTCGTGCTCCATTGACTCAGCCAATCATTCTTGTGACTGCGCCTGGAACTGCTCCCTTTGTTATGGATGAAGCATGCAATGCTGCAACTGTCTAGCAACAACATACACCAAAAATTTCAAGGAAATTTCAGAGACAGAATGGGACGTTTACTTGTTAGTAATTCCATATAAAATTGCGTACTTAATAGAGTATGCCCTCTTCTTCTTCTTTTTTAGCGTTTCTCCCGTGTGATGGCGGGATCCGCTTTGCTGATTCGTTGACGCCATTTGGCCCGATCGTGCGCTTGGTCCGAGTGGATGCCAGCTAATTTCAAGTCGGAGTGGAGTGTGTCCATCGCTGCTTCGGTCGTCCTTCTGGCCGCTTGCCGGGTACATCGAGATTGAAGGCGTTTTGCAAACAGTAGCGCATCGAAGACGTTCCCGGCGGAGTTTGTCTGCCATCGTGGCGATACCGAACCTGTGCCGAATGTCTTCGTTGCAGATATGGTCGTAGCGAGTAACTCCGGCCATCCAGCGCAACATCTTCATTTCCATGACGCCTAGACGACGCTCTACTTCTTTTGTTGCAGGCCAATAGAGCAAGCCTTCTGAATGGACATCTCCCGGAAGCAATGAGCAGCGTTTATAATCATCTACTCAACTATGGGCCAAGGTTATGGTTAAAACAGTAAGGACCGTGAGATAAGAAGGCAGTCGTCCTATACTCGTGAAAAATGAGCAGTGCCTGAGTTGGATAATCCTAAGCATAGCAGCAGGCAGCGGAAGGCTTCTACCAGAAAAAGAATCGAGACATTTAGAAGAAGCTGCAGCAATATTCATGAGTAAGACAACAATTTCTGGTACCCACACGAACGGCTGTGTTCATACTTCATCGCGACGCGACCGTCGCTCGAAAGTGGTCGACGACATGCTTGCTAGTTCTTTTTTTTTCGAAGAAACTGCTATTTGTACATATGTCCTGTTAAATGTATATCTTGTTTGAAGTGCAGCTGTAAAGTGACGTCTTGACCTTACTGAAACCGATAAAGAGTGGCAGAAACTCAGTCATCAAAGAGAAAGTGGCAGTTAACAAAGGGAAGATGTGATGCAGCCACTGGGGCTTTGCTTTTGTTTTCTGACATTGTTTATTGCTTTTGGAGATTATAGGTTATAAAGAGAATACAGTGAAAATCGAACTTCATCGACTCATACATTTACTCCGGAAGCTGTTTGAATATGAGTCTAGTGAAGCTCCGCCGTTTTTACTGCTATATAATTCTTTGGTGTAAGAAGGGAACCGAACCACACGAATTCTTTTGTTCAATTTAATTTGGTCTCCTGGTACCATTTTGGCGACCCCGGAGGGCTTGGTTGGTTCGGGGTGGGACCAAAAGATAGATCGTTGCACCGCAGGGCGCATCACGCCACCGCGCCACATTGCCTCTACGATTTTTGCATGGAAGAATTTTGGATTTTAGTTCGGAATCCAAAGATAAATAAAGGAAATGAATGTTTGGCCCTCTCTTTTGATCTGCAGAGAGTTACTGTATCTGCAGTATGTACATATACCATCTCGGGTCCACGTTGACACTCATTCGTCCAGAGTGTCATCAAGCAGAGCGGACGAACACCGCTAATTTGGTGGAATTCGTGATACGTTGTGAGACTCATTTGAGGGATTTCCAGATGTGTTTGGGATAGTGTCGCTGTCTTCCTGAGAGAGATGAGGCGTTTAGTGGCCCAGACCAGAAGTAGCATGGACACCACTTTCAGGCTTCTGAAGAGGACGTTATTATTAAAAACGTCGGACCGATTTCAATAAAGAATTCCGTCTATGTTCCAACCTGAACAGCGTAGAAGAACGTAATCAAATTTTTAGTGGAAGTATCTGACGGTATGTTGTTTCTTGCATGCTAAAGTCATTTGGACTCTATCTTCAATATTAATACATTGTGAAGGTTTTGGTTATTATCGCAAACAACTGATGTGAAAATTTGTAAGCAGGAACGTGTCACACAAGAATTCATCAAATCAAATGACCTCATCCTGAATGACAAGTCCTGTCGCAACATGATAGTGTTGGCTACGAGATGCCGGTTGTTGCTCAAATGCTGGAGCGAACACAAAACACTCTTTGCTTCCTTGTTCGTCAAAGAGAGAGCACTCCAAAGCGAGGCGCACTTTCTCTTCAGCTGATAAAGAATTCCGCGAATACCGTTCCTAATTCAATTTAATTATTTCATTTATTGTCGGTAACTAGCTGCGAAACAGAGCACCAGGTAGACATGCATGAGCTGTCGTTGACATATTCAGGGATAACTTGAACTCTTTCAGAATACTCTTTACTTTGTATCAAGCTAGCCAGCAAGTCAGAGAGCAATGCTAGCTGGCGATACACACCTTGGAAAATGCCAGGCAGTGTTTTCAGGAAAAGAATGATCGGAAATATTAGCTCTTAGGGCAAAATATATTTGAAAATTCACGGATACAACTATGTAAGTAAATAGTCGGTTAAAAGGTTAATATGAACAAAACGAAGACTTGATAGAAAATAATACCACCTCGATCCTTCAGTTCGTGACGAATTGCCCGTTATCATAATTAATCCAAGGATCTCTCCATTGCTCATTTGAAACGAAGCCTCAACTTAATTTAGTAAATGAATGCAGGACTGCAAAATGTGCATAATCAAATCTTCATAATTGACAATGTATGTGAAATCATTCAGAAGTAATAGCGAGTTTTCAGGCAGTCTTTTCGAAAATACTTGTTGATAAGTTGTCTTACAAAATCCGTACAATTTACTTGGAAACTAGAGCAGGTACCTCATTTTCACCTTTTTCTTCAACGATGGTGTTGGGCAATAAACTACGATTTCTTCATTACTAAACAGCGTTTCGCATTCGCTCATGACTTCTTTTTCCTTCCTTTCCCTTTTTGAATTGGTAGTAATCTTGATACATGTAAAAAACCCAAATTACATGAAGTGCACAGATTTTAACTATGTGTTCAGTTTTCGTTCCGTGCATAAACCTCATGCAAGAAACTAAACATAAGAGTAAGCCTTCCCCCTGCACTCATCAATAAGGTAAGGGAAACTCGATAAAGTTTGTACAATGTGTTGAATTGTTTACTTTTACCTGATATGTGCACATATTTCTAGAAATCTTAATTTTTGATTGTTTATCTCTAAAATTACGTATCTGTATGTAAAGTGAAAACAACTCCCATCCATAATTTGTGCAGAATAATATGAGAACGAAAACAATACGTGGGACCTAATCGGCTGCTATATCGGATATTTATAATGATATTTATAATCAACTACGATGCTAATTATATAATTACTGAGGCGGCGGACCAGTTGTTTTGTGTAGTTGTTTGAGTGTTATTGTTACAATATAATAGAATGCTTTAAAAAATTGCAGTGGATCTTATTCTTGTTATATATCAGGCGTACAGTGAACTGAATATTTCTTTCAACAAATCCTTGGTCCTAGAGGTATTTATTATTGAATTTATATATGATGTAACTATTTTTGAACAAACAACGTAGGTATAAACATTTAGTTGAGAGCCAACATCCTGTTTGTTGATAGCACACCTTCTGTATAAATGTTTTTTTTTTTTGGAAAATCCTACGAGGCTACATTTTACAAATTCCGTGACATAACCCAACATTCTGCTCACATGTGCATGGCATGAACAAGTCGCCTTACTCACAAACGTAGAACAGCTAAAACATCCAGCCTTCCACCCAAGTTGATTAATTATGCTCACATTTCTAGCCGCGTGATTTCTTCTCTCCTTTGCCATCTTTCAAACTGAACTCTTACGCACGCCAAAAATAGCAGCCAGACGTAGACATTTTCATTCTTCGGCCTGCTATTTTTAAAATGACCTTGCACGGTCAGCGATAGTCATCAAAAACTTCCTAGTACAACTTCTGACAACACGTCAATTGATTTCATCAACTGCTGCTGGAACCAAACTATTCGGTGATCATCTTTGAGTTCAGAGAATTCCACGTCAATGGCGGTGATTTTCATAGACGAGCACAAGGGGAAGGTACGTGTCAATCACCGACCATAATGAATTGTAGCATACAACAATATTGCGACTCATCTGAATGGCACACAATATTGTCCCTCGGTGTCATAGGTGAATAGCTTAATTTCATTATCAATGAAAAATCGGCATCGATGATAAATCGCTCTGCTGCTTTGCACTAAATATAGCAATCAGGGACAACGGACTGTAATGATACAGTCATCATCAAAGTGAAGAGGTGGGGGACGGACATTGATTGCTTTGGTATAAAAAATCACCCCAAAATCACCTCACCGAGTGCCACTATTTTTTGGTAGAAATAGCTGGATCCTTAGCTGTCTGGAAGTTTAGCAAGGTATATGTACTGTCGTAGTAGGGTGTAGGAAAATAGCAAACTATTAGCGAATACTGGTTTGGATTTCCTGTACGTTCATTCTATTCACTGGGAACGTCCAATTGTTCAGTGAAGATCCAGACTAAGCTATAGTAGTGTTTTGTAGACTTCAGTGCTTGAGAGGTCGCCCAGGTCTCTAACGGCTGTTCCTGGACCAAGGGAAAAACCATATATTCAGCACATAGCTGCTGAAATCACTTCATTTCCTATAATAAGACGACTTCCAAAGTGCTAAATTCTTGTCGACTTTGATGTAGAATCCAACTCCAACTCTGAACAATTTCCACCATGTGAACGCCAACCCTAAATTGAAAATACCCAGCCCACCATCCAGCACATAAGTCCCGTTGAAGCATGATATATCAACCTCTTTGATCCAAATCTATGCAAGACCTAAATCTTTAACATGAGTATATGTATAAACATAAGCGTCTAACATGAGATACTTTTAACTATTCTTCTCATGAGCCTCTGTATTTTTTGACACCATTTTACTGTCCTTTAGGCATACTAACTACACAGTTCACGTCACTTTTACTTCCAAAAGTACTTGCGAATAGAGTACAAAATGCTACATGTGAATAATATTTGCACAATCAGCGAAAGCAAAAGGATTCCTCTGCAAGGTCGCCTCTGATCAAACAGCTCGTGCATACCTTTGCTTTCCATAAAATTAAACGCTGTTATGTAGTCACATGTGAAAGTGCTGCTTTTCCACCAAACGTTTGACCTCATCAGGGTGAGTGGTTCTGGCGGATGGCAATCTCACGGACACTCTTGATTCTATTACAATGGATCAGCAAAGTGAAGGACGCCAATGGGGATTTTGTGAACTAAATTCTCCTACTAAATCCTCGCATCACCGATCTGTAATATGTCATTAATCCGAGAGAGAGAGTCTTTTGACATGCAACTGAATTTCTTCCAAAAACGAAAACGTCTAATATTGTGAAACGAAAACAAGTGTCGTGACTTCTTCACCTATGCGACATCGCTTTTGTACAGGAAAAAGTGGAAAGGAGCGAAGTCGCGTGACATTGGAGATGGTTATAAGCCCAAATATTATGGCACAACATCTGGGTGCAGTGGAGTTGAATTATCGTCAGCGACAGCTTCAGTGACTTCGCCACCGGTGTTCAACGCGTGTCCGCCTCATGTCTATTAAGTTCGCCAAAGGAGGCGTTGTACTGCCGGTTGTATGTGCGCACACGCCACAGTGCAGATGTACCGACGATATAAAGGAAAGTTGCGAACGCAATCTCGAAGCACTCACGCAGGAGTTTGAAAAAAATAAAAGTGTATTTATTAATCGGTGGTGACGTCAATGGACACGTCGTGTGCTGTATAGATGGCTGCGGGACGTGGCACGGTTGTCGAGGCTATGGCACATGACAGAAGAAAAAATGCTCAGTTATGTTGAAGCTGCGGATTTGGCCATAGTGAACACGCTTTTCAAAAAGAAAAATGAACACCGCATTACACACTTCAGTGGAGGTGTGACGACGCATATGACCACATGCAAGTGCGACGCAAAGAGCTGAATAATATCATTGATGCCAGAGTGACACCTTCGGATAGTATAACTCCACAAGATCGTCTTCTTGTCATAGACGTGCGCCTTCAACATCGGCGCCATATGCGACCAATGGTTTTGTGGTAGGAAATCAAATAGCGGAGAATGACTGACCGTGAGGTAGACTTGCAGGGTGTGGTCAAGGCTTCAATAAGGGCATCCACCTCCTGAGACGTCAACATGAATTAAACGAGGTTGCAGGAAACACCCACGGAAGCAGCACAAAACCTTTTTCGCATCACTAGACCTGGAGGCCGTTCATCGACAAGCAGACGTGGTGGTGGTCAGAGGAAGTTCAAAGCACTGTTATGAGGAAGAAGGATGAGTACAAGAAGTGGCTAGAGATGAGATCGGACGAGAACATGCGAGAGTACAGAGAAGCGAAGTCCGCCGCGAAGGAAGCCGTCTGAGCTGCAAATGCGGCATATTATAAAGTTATGTATGACGAATTGGGCAACGCCGATGGAGAGAAGATCTACAGCACTGCAAAAGCGAGGCAACGTGCAATTGAACACTTGGGTCATGTTATGCAAATCAGAGACAAAAGCGGTCGGTTGCTCCATCGTCTTCCGGACGTTCTGAATCGTTGGCGCAAACCCCACTCCACGGTACTATGAGCAACGAGGAATTTCCACATCCGCCAATACCATCAGCAGTTGCGGTGTTAGGACCAGTACCATCGATCTAGGAAGAGGAAGTTGCAGGTGCACTAGCAAAGATGAAGAATGGAGGATCGACCAACCCAGGTAATCTGCCATCCAGAATCTGGAAAGTAACTGAAGGTGAAGGGACACGACGGCTCACTAGTCCTTTAACAAAGTGGTGTGGCAATGATGTGTAGTGATATGTTTATCAATTCAATGTCAAACTGTACATACTAACTTATCAATCTCTGTAACTTCTGACCTTTAGGAAAAACCCCTCTTTTTCAAACTGTTTAAACAACAAATAATAGAACATTTATAATCGAATCTTCTGAGACACTGTATGATTCAAAATCATGAGACAAGTACGCATGTATGCGTAATTAAAATCCCCGCAAGGGTAAGATCGAAGTAAGTAGTCATGGCAAGTGTTAAAATATGAAAAATAAAAGAAAATACATTTTAGCTGGAGACAATGTCTGGTCGACAGATGCCCCATTGGAAGGCTAACCAAGCAAACTACCCAGAAAATTTGACACGAATGGTCTGAGGCAGCGTTTGCGCTTCTCCAGAGCGGGGTACACTTGGACGCCGATCCTTAGCACGAAAGCGCAACTCTAACTGGAGCTATACCCGTACCCTAATCCGAAGATCATGCCACCTCAAACAATAAAATTTCAAGGACACAACACAAAGAAGTTTAGAACCGAGAAATGAACAGGATACTTCAACGTAATTACAGTACTATAGAAATGTGACTAGTTTGAAGAGAAATATTAAGCGTTATCTTTACAACGTTCGGTAAGGATTTGTGTAAAGGTCGCTGAATATCTGAGCTAGAGGAAATAAGCTACCGTGAGAATTCGCTAATGTAAATGCGTTCGGTATGCTTAGGTGAGGACGGAGTCATCGTGCCGAAGCCGTTGATTCCTTCACGTGGATCCGGCTCGGGAGTGAGCCATTGTGACAGCGCATCCTGGCGTTTGCATTCATCAGCTAGGTCCAACTCCACACGTTCAAGCAACTGCAAGCAGAAAACATTGAGTGTTTAGTCTTTCCAGATGATAAATTCGTTGAAAAAATTTGGCGTGCCAACCTTCAGAATTTTATTTGCCAAATTCCACTCAGCAGAATCCAGATGCCAAACATGCTTACCTGCGGAGATGCTTTTCGCAATTGATCTTTCAAGTGGTGGATACACTGAGTGAAATTTGGTCGCTCATTTGGGTCCTTGTCCCAACATCTCATCATGAGATCATATCTGAAACCTTCTGGAATGAGAATCTTACAAATTTTCTAATTTTTTTTCGATGGAAGTAAAGGATTGGAGTAGGAAGAAAAAGAATAGTTGGTTGAAACAATCGTATATAACTAACATATCCTCATGGCAATACTGAGGCTTGGCATTTCTATGCCCTTCCAGAAGCTTCGATAGAAGATCCTCATTTGCAATCGTTGGATAGGGTAGTCCACCAAGGGTGAAGATTTCGAAAAGGAGAATGCCGAACGACCAAATGTCGGACTGAAAACGTAATTTTTGTGAAAAATGGTTAAATCTTGATATTTCAAACTGATTTTCGTTGCATTTGCAGCAATCCATCCTTAATTCCTGTAATGGACGCGTGATGAAAGGCGCACGAAAATTGGTGGGAAAGGGCTTGGCAGAAAGCCGGAGAGTTTTTAGCGAAATAGAATTACAACGAGGTATAATTGTTAGAATAAGAAAGTGAGGCAGAATTGAAAATTATTCAGAAAAATTATCTCATACACAGCAAGCAAATTCCAGCAGATAATTTTTAGGCGTTTCATAAAACTCCCGGTCCCTTCTACTCATTGGTCATGCCAATGGACCAACATGGTAAAATTCTTACCCCTCTGTCTTTTTGAATTCACAGCGTTGCTCCGGGACGAAAGCAAAACAAATGGACGAAGCTAAAATTCTGTAGCACTCACTTCCAAAGTATATACACCATCCTGGATGGCCTCGATAGCCATCCAACGGAAAGGGACTAGCACATTCTTCTTGCGTAACCTAAGCGAACAAATTCAGAACTGCAGAAAATGGTGTGGAATCACTTAAAGAGTAACAATGTCGCACACCTGTAGTAATTTTTGTTCTCATTCTTCGCCATACCAAAATCGGCGATTCTACATATCCTTTTACTTGTAAGCAGAACATTTCTTGCTGCCAGATCCCGGTGAATGCACTAAAAACCAGATTCTCATTTTTGAGAAAAAATTCAGCATTTTGCTGTATTCAAATGCCTTACTGGTATTGATGATAGGTATTCCATGCCATTTGCGACCTGCATTGCAAAGGAAATCAAGTCACTCGTGGCAAGCATAGTATTGTCGGATATCAATCGGTCCGATTCCATATCATTCGACCAGTCGGGGATCTGTTCAGACTAAAGAAAAACTTCGAAGTTACATCCAATGAAATGCCTAAAGATTTCCTAGCATACAGCATATTGCGTCCGCCTGGACGAATCCGGTCGCAGGTAGCCATCGTCGGGTGGTGCGGTCTCTTTCAACTCGTTGATGAACTTATTTTTGTATTTCAATAGATAATCTTTTAGATTGCCATTGTCGCAGAGCTCGACGACTACGTACAATTCTCCTCTGCAAATTGAAAAAATCACAGGAGTTCACAAAAGAAGTGTTAGGAATCATTACCCTTTCATATTTTTAGTGATAGCTCCGATAAGCGCCAGAACATTTGGATGTTTTCCGATGGCACACATGATTTTCAGCTCGTCAGCAAGCATCTTCTGGTGCTGAACATTGGTGCCAACCAGAGGACCTTAATTGGTAATTTTGTGTCAGAGAGGAGGTGGGATTTACATTTTCTGGCATGTTGGTGGAATGGACGAAGGTTTCTGGATTACCGGAAAAGAAGCAAGAAAGTTGAGGATTACCTTCTTCATTTAAAACCTATCATTTTGCTTGTGCCTTACGGTACTTTGCAGTAATTTTTAAAGAACTATGACATTCAAATAGATTTCGTATGCTCAAGTTATCAAATGGTTACCTTTAACAGCTACTGGCAGACGAACTTTCTCAGCCATCGAGTCGCTTACCCGAGGTTTAGCCAACCAACCCATCCACACTTGACCAAATTGGCCACATCCCAACTAAACAATGTAATTTTAAGTAATCGGAAGTAAAATAATAAATCGGAGGTACAAAGAGAGAGGATAAATCATCAGCATCACTTACCCTATTTCCAATCTCGAGATTATCTCTTTCGAGTTCATACTGTCTATTGTATGGCAGCTGATAAACACGTTGGTCGAGTGGAAGTTTCGGACCACTTGGTGGTGGCCCCTCAGCGGTTTTCATCAACTGTTCATAGAGGACGTTTAGTGCTCTGAAAGGGCGAACTTAAAGGCCAGCGCAATTATTGTTGTTCAGTATTATCTACTTATTTATTTGATATACTTAATGAAGTATGCCGTAATACTGATATTAGTGACAGAAAGCAACTACTCCAAGGGGTAAGAGAACGAAATAAAACAGGTCAACTGCTACGGAAGAACAATTAGATCTGGATCAGAAATAACATCAATGGTTATTTAGCAGCTTGCTGTTTAGAATGGGAATAAAACTCGAATTTAACATCTTAGATTTTTCAGTCCCTAAAAACCAGACAGGGGAACGAGAACTGTTCCCAGGTCGTTGCCCTTTGTCATCGTGGAGCGGCATGTGTCACAGAAATTACCCAGAGTAAACGCAGTAACAGCATCCTACTTCACTATCGTCAACAAGGACGTCAACAGATTTACCCTGGGTAATCTCTACGATGCATTCAGGCCCTGTTCTTAGTGATGAAAAATGGATGTTTGCTCTGAGATGTTCCAGAAAACACCACACATATGGGCGTACATACCCATGAATTATGCATCTTAAGGATAATTAATTATCGTTTTTATAACTAAGTCTGACTCGTGGATACTCTCGATCAGACCTGGAGCTATGAACCACTGAATACGAAAGAAATGAAACATTGAAACTAAGATTTCATTGGCCCTTATCCGATGTTAACAACTAAGATGGCGATACATTACGTTATGTAACTAAATTCATTAAGCCTAAAATAAAGATGTATTTTGCTTTTCACTTTACTCCACAAGTGTGAGTGAATAAACATTTTAATTGATTGTTTCTTATGAGATATATGTATATTTTTTAATCTATATTATTATATTATACAATAGATTTTTACCCGCACATTAGTCAAGTGGATACTTGTGAAAACCCGTGCACTAGCATTTCTCCCGTATTCCACATAACATTCGAAATTTAATTTTTGGATAAAATTTTCCCCACTTAGCTCAGGTTCGCGTTGTGAGCACTACAACAAAATAGAAATTTTAACATCCACAAAAACTATCCAGTTTTTACCTGTCCTGCTCGATGGCCTTCTTTCGCTGCTTGAAATACAAGACAAGCGCAGTGATCAGACAGCACAGCAATCCCAAGAGTAGCATGAAAACCACGAAGAGGAACGAGCTCGACACTCGCTTCGGTGCTCCTTCGACCTAAAATAGGATTTGTGACTCTTCAGGTTTATTTTCATTTTGGCTTCGGCAATTTATAGCAACAGCGATAACCCTTCGATCAACATTTCTATCCATATCCAATTCATGGTTGGCACTGTCCATGTTTTTTTCTTTTTTTGAGTCTTCAAATATTTTTTTTCAGAATATTGTTGTGCATCTACAATTTCAGAGACAGAAAACCATCTTTTTGTCCAATAAAAAGCAGAAAATTTGGTATTCGCGGCAACGACTCGTTAAGAAAGGATAGACACCCTTACCCTAGCAGCGAATTTGTAAACACTGACGCCCGCCCTGTTGGTGGCCACACATTCGAACTCTCCCTTGTCTTCAGCTGCTACCCTTGCAATATGAAGTCGTCTGTTATCCGCCGACAGCTCTCCACCCTCGTACAATTGTCCATCCTTCAGCCTGAATTATGGAACTTTTCAGGAAGAAATTGTCACAAATCTTCAAAAGGACTCACCACTTGTAGTCTGGCCGAGGAGTCCCATCGATATTACATTCGAACTCCGCTGGCTTGCCATACTCCAGAAACCGTGGTTTTTCAGGGTCTGACTGCGTGTGGTACGGTTTAACCGTCTTTACAACCTTAAAATCCCAGCAAATTTGAGGTACTTTGTGAAAATCCCCCGCCAAATGTGAAGAAACGAGCAATATTTTGATTCGTACCGAAATGATTTGTTTTAGACGTTTTTCCTGGTTGCCCTTTTGCATTACACAAGTGTACTCGCCTGCGTTGCTTCCGGTAACGTTACTGAAAATGCTCCATGGCACGATTCACAGGAAACAAAAAGACAGAAAACGAATTCACGAGTCAATCGCAAGACTGCCGTCACGATGAACTCACCTAATGATTGCGACCACATGTCGTGAATGCTCATCACCATTGTTCAAAGCGTCCAGAATTGTGTGATCCCGGAAAACCCACTGGACCTGCCTAAACAAGTGTCTCGACAGCCGTCATCACGAGGAGAGGCGAATGAATTGCGGCTATTTAAAACCTCGTAAAAACAGTCCGTGAGAAAAAGTAGGCAGAAAAACAAACCATTCCTCATCGTTGGGCACGGTACAAGTCAGCTCAACATTGTCGCCCTCGTAGATCTCTTTGGGATCTTCTTGTGAAGTGGCGTGAACAGAACGATTCCAGCTTGTCTTCACGTGTGGTTCGCTTTCAGATGCTCGAACTCGTTTGACTTCGAAATGGGTCTGAAGGCCAAAATGATCAGTAAACTAGAAGAACAGTGAACTTTACGGGATAAAAAGAAGAACTGCTCGAGACCTTTCCATTCCTTTCGCCTTCGCATTTCAAGTCGAGATCGTCTTGTACGGTGGTATTCCATAGATATCCGCTTTCGTAGGTCCCTTTGAGCTCCATTAGCTCTGATCGATCAACGTCTATCCACGGCTCTCCTGATGATGGCCTGGAATTTCAAGGTATGCTTTCGTGACGAGTATTCTCTTCCGACGCTGCATGTATCTCGAAGGTTCCGTCGCAGTTTGGGGTCTCTATCCCTGCTTTTCATGTGCATTTTTTCAATCTTCCGAGAAAAAAGAGCCCTACGCTTCGGGAGAGTCTTGTACAACGAGATTCCATGACTCAAACAAGATGAAGACGACGAATCAAGGGTCGAAATTTTCATGTTTATGTACATGAGATTACTGAATTCGGCTGAGTTACTGGAGATTGTCCAACATTGCACGAAAATAAATATATTTCTCCATAATATTCAGTTACGATCCTGGGATACTTGATTGACTGTTTGTCCTCGTTTCTTTGACATCAACCACATAATTTTTGTGCCCGAACATATTTCTAAAGATCTGTTCGAGGATTTATACTTAACCGATATCCTCTCGCCCCTGACTGAAAAAAACGTGACTTAGGCACTCATATTCTCAGAGAACTTGGAAAACAGGGAGCAAGTATGGAGCAACTATTTCCCAATCCAGATAGGAGAAAAAAGAAGTGTAAATCCACGAAAGGAGAAAAAAAAAGTGTAAATCCACGAATGACACGGACAAAAGGACTTTCGGTCTCAGCAGGCATTTACGAAATCCGTCTTGTGAAGTATGCAGCCACTTTTCCGACAGAAATTTATTATGGATCAAACGATAGGGCTGTTTTGAATAGGTGAGTTTCTTGGAGTGATGGGATATATCACAAGAGCAGGAACCCCGATTACTTCAACATCCCCTAAATAGGTATAGGATCCAGCCACTGGGAGAGTAAACAATTCCTGTTATCACAGCAGTCCCCAGGAAAATTATTCTTTGAACCCTGGACATCTCATAAAAGTTGACCTTGACGGTTTTGATGACTATTTCTTGCATGAACACTATTACCATTGGTCATGAGTAGGCATTCGGAAGGGTACTTTCCCAATGAAGTGCCATATAGGTTGCTGTGGATAAGGGCTACGTCTGATGGATGATCCATGGTGACAAAACAAATAAACAAATAAACGCTGAGATGACATTGAGTAAATAAGATACCTCCTTCTCATGAACTGCACCGTCGCGAGAGGAATGGCCGTGACAAGGCAGTTCACGTGTAACGGTGTGCCTATCTGGTAGTACTGTTGGTCGAAGACCACCCAGCTGTTCGGTGACATGATATCAATCCTGGCTTTGATCCGTTCGTTTTGGACGTTCACCTTACAAAAGTTGACGTTATTCTGATGGCAAAACAACAACATAGCCTTTTAATACAGATAAAACGGCTGTAGTGCTGATATTTCGTGCTGGAAATGACTCTGGAACACCCGTGGGCGGTCGAAAATGCACAGAGGTGCACGAAAGCTCAACAAGCCACCCTCGATACCAAAATAAACCAACCTTCCATTCGATGGTGCGCACTGTATCCAGCAGCTCGATGGTCAGAACATAACTGAAGCAGGAAATCGCATTAAAAAAATAATAGCAAAACATTCAGGGAGAGAAAAGAAGGAAAATCGTCACATACATTCCACTCATGTCGGTAGCTGCATTTTTGATGGCGATTTTTTCATTGACCTGTCCGTCAGTTAATCTTTCACTGGCAATTTGATGATCATTATCGTTGACCAAATTTTCCGTTTCATTAGCGGTCTTCGGTGGATTCACATATTTCTGGAAGGTAAGATTTTTGAAGGATTGGCATAGAAGGGTCAATGTACCATTAAAATAGTATTTCAGGTAAAAGAAAGAAGAAATAATAGCAAGGAAACGGCAGGAAAATCGAGGAAAAAAGTAATCAGAACAAAAACTCATATCCTCAGTAAAATGAAGGAAAACAAATAGAGTGAGAAATAAAAAAATACTGAAAATTTCAAAATAATTATCAGCCTAAATGTACAGAAACCAGAGCGGTATAAATTCATACACGACACTCACTCGGATCCACTTAGCGTTGAATCCTGGCAAATCCTCTGGAAATGCTGCTAATTCCGCAGAAAGATTAATCGAGCTTCCCTCCATCACGTTAACCTCTTGTGGGGTCCTGCTCAGCACCTGGAACTCGCGATAGATTGGTCTGTCTATTTATTCGCGTGACATCTCAACAATTGATATCCATGGGTTTTTTTCTGGATTGGAAAGGATGTTCTTAGGATCGAAAGAAAATCGGTCAACCTAACTAATCTATAATATTTATCAACTAGGAACCTGATCTGAAAATTTGAACCATGAGAAAAGAGAAAGCCCGCCCTAAATATCCTCTTATAAATCCCCAAGAGATGCTTTTCTCACTCCTTTCCGGAATTCCGAAATTTCATTTTATTCGAAGTCGAATGTTCAAATTCGAATGAATCTGCTCCATTATTCGTTGATATATATATAGAGCAGAATCCGAGCAATTTGAACTACACACAAAACTATACTTACATAACTCGTCTACCTTAACCAGAAAAAAACATTCGACGAAACAAATATTTACCTAAGAAAGTTACCAGACCACCACCTTAGTAACTCTATCCTATAGCAGTAATGCAATTCAAGATGCTGCGACGCTACCAACTACACAACTGCTCTCAAATCCTTCGAAAATTCGAACAGAAAATATCCTAAGGATGGAACTATTGAATTCCGCTCGGACTAAACACCCCATCCCAGAACGGCCCTCCATGCCGAGATCCAGAGAAGCTGGTGTAGCTTCGAAGAGTTCTCCCCGATGAAATAATATGAAACGCACCTTGATCTGGCCTTTTTTCGGAGACACATCCACGGTCTTGTAGATTGTCTGGTTGAGCTGGTGATCGTATAACCATCCGCAAGCGTACTGGCCACTGTCTTCCGGAGTCAACGTGTTGATCTTGACGGCGTGGGTGATGTTGTTATTGTTAACGCGTCTCTCGTGACGAACATGATCATCCTGCTGAAAAGAGCACGATTAGCAAAGTTTTCGCAAATTTTTATTCGATTGAAAAATGAGGAAAACTAGCCGTGCATCTTGGGCAGGTTACATTGAGAGAGTACTGGTACTTGTTCTCCATACGACCCTTCCCTCGACGTCTGAGGACACAAACGAGAGCGTACGACCCACCAACATAAGGCCATGGATTTGGCTGGAAGGGCACCGTTTAAGGAGCACATAAAAAATTATGCTAACAAAAGGAAATTAGAGAATTAATTATCACCTCTTCAAACAAAAGTTCGAGATCATTATCCTGAGCTTCGTGGATAATTACGAAAAAAGTAGCTGTGTCTTCCGGATACCCCTTGTAAATGCACTCAAACGAAAGTTGATCACTGATTTTGTCCTCGGCAGTTTTACTGTTCACTTTGAAGCCGATCCTGAAATAAAATAAACAGTAAAAGTTACCAAGTAATATCAAAACAGTAGCTTTTGAACCTTGGATCATAGTATTTTGGGGCCGACTTCCACACCTTTCCATTCAACCGTAGTTCAACTTCGTCTTTGGAGATGTGACGCGACGTTTTGCAAGGTACTACAAACTCTTGTGTTTTAATCACCAGACCCGGATAGTTGGTCGGCACGAAGGTTTTCGATCCTGGAATTGTAAATTGTCCAGTAAGTCACACCAAACCGGGGAATCCAGCCTTGAAGTAAATTTTCTGGAGAATAACAAATGCCTGACCTCGAACAAAAAGGTGGATTTGTGAGCTGAGAGTCTGATCGTCCTTGGAATGACATATGTAGGTTCCCGTATCGCTTTCCTAAGATGTAACAAAATTCATAACTATGTATAATAACAATTTTACAATTCACAGTAATTAGAAAATAAACAAAATAAAGCGAAAACTGTATATAAGTGAGAGAAATGGATAACTAATTGGGATGCGAAAATTTTTTAAATTGAAAATAACGAGCGCAACGGTTATAGAAAAGTCCTATTGGCAGAAATTTTGATTATCCTAAAATGATCCCAGAAAATAACGGAGAGACTTCCAAAGAAACATCCAGAGATATGGTAATTTTTGTGCACCCCTGCACCTTTTTATGCACCTGAAGGACAAAAACCACAAATTGCAGATAAATTGAGAAAATGTCTAATTGTATTATGGTGAAAATAGTTACCGTATATGTTGTACAAAGGGTATAGAATGCTGTACAGATAACAACGGTGGTGTAATTACACATCAAAGATCACTTTCCATACACCGTTATGAGAAGGAGCCTAAGTGGTACAGTAACCACAAAAAATATAATAATTTATTTCCAAAAATATATAGAAATATATTTGCTGTGGAGAGTAAGCCTTTTTCCTGGCATCCTTGTACTAAAAGAGATTGTGAGAGCATATAGCTATTCCTGGATTCTCTACATGATGAAGCCTTCACATTTCTTACCAATTATCCACAGCGATGATATCCATGAATTGAAGTTTTCTTCTCAAGTAAAGTTCATGGATAAAGGAAAACAAGAAATTTTTCAATAAATACGTAGATCTGCACAGGTGGCGTTGGTGATGCTCAAAAAGTGGGAAAATTGAGACAGGAAATATCCTGGTTAGGGTTTTATCCAGCCCATAAGAAGCCATTTTTCCAACTTCACCAATATAACCCGAAGACTGTGGTATATGATACCCTACAAGGGATATTACCTCAAAAACGTCTCCAGATCAATACAGGATGTATTTATTGAATTTCTGTCCATCATCTAACCTACAAACTAGGAGTACGCACCTCGATGAAATCATCTGACAGTCAGGAAAAAATTGAAAAAAAAACGAGGGAGCGGAGATTTAGACTTAACCAACAAGTTATTATTGAATTACTGTTTTGATTACTGATTTGTTTCAAAAGTTGATCTTGTAAGGCGATGTCAGCACTATGTATGTACAAACCTCCCAGTGCAATTGTACTACTTTCAAACAAATCCTGTATTTACTGTGGCTTCTACAAATCACAAAATCCATGTATTAGGTAAATTATTAATTAGTAAATTAGGTCAATTATTATTAAATTAGATAATGACAAAAGCTCCAACAAAAAACTTATCCTTTTTAAAAAACAATTATGGAATAAATGAAAGAAGCACGAGTTCAAAATCCCGTTTTTCAGTGCGCCAGGGTTTTTGGATAAAGCATGGAACTTCATCCATGAGTCATCACTGGGAAGTATTTGCATGATAGTGACTCTGCCATGAGTCATGGAGGTGATGGAGATATTCTGGACCAGAAGAGGTATTAATAGCCACGAAGAGCTAGTGTTCTCGACGCAAGCGACACAATATATAGGGGAGTGTGGAAGAATTTCCGGTGTATTCCAAAAATACAATAAATTGACACAATTGATAGGAAATTCAGTGAATGACGTTGTTTCCATTGCGAAAAAAAATAAAAGAGAAGAAAGTGTGTGTGTGTGTTTTTTTTGCTCGAAGCATGTGAGATAGATTAGAAAAGATTAGGGAAAAAAACAAAAATCCGCAAATATTCATTTATAGAAATGCATTGTCATAGTTTTGCTTCGTTATTCTTTCAGAAGACGTTGAAGTGAACATCAGCACATAATCCACTGATATGCATCTTCGCCAGGCAAAGTGATGAATTTCTAGCATTGTTACCTGATTCTGAGAAGAAAGAATGCTGAATTCCTTGGGAAATTACTAGATGGAAAGATAAAGGTTAAAGATTGCAGATAAGGAGAACAATCTATTCTAAAATGCATGAGAAGAGAAAAAAGAAGAGAGGAAGAACTGTTAGGATAAATTTTCCTGTTCTGCCAATGTAAAGAATAAATACTGAAATATGTCAACGAGAAAAGCACAGGATGAAGTCGAGATCAAGCCGGACTTTCAAACATATTATCCTTGAATAGAATAAACAAGCAATCCTTGATTCGCAAACGAAAAGATGTGAACAGAGAGCGAGAAAAATTGTTATTGCTCCCTTTCAATCATGAGATATCTAACTACGTTGGAAATGGGATGAAGTTCTGGATTCACATCCTAACAGCTGCACCGACAAGCATAGATTTCATAGCGGTTAAATTTTCGGCTTCATAGTTGTAGCAGTGGAATAAATCCTGACAAATTAAATAGAGTGGGAAAGGGAAGGAGTTGAGTAGAAAAATTTCTCAGCGAATACTCTTCCAGAGTTATTCGCAGGTGAGCTGCTTTTCAGGAAACTCCAGTGTGAAAGGTAACAGAAACGCAAAAGGAATTGATGAAGGAAAAGAAAGAAGATTTCATCAAGCTAACACATAAAAACATTGAAGAAATCGTGAGAATGAAATTAAATAATAAGTACCTTTAAATCCATAATATGAAGAATGTGACCATAAGAGACATCCTCTATCCTATACCGAGAATTGAAATCCTCTTCGGAATGTCCATGATTATCCGTCAAATTTGGGAGAAGAAATTCAACAGCTGTAAATTGCCCCTTTCACACTTCAGCAAGCAAATTGTGACAAATTTTGATGAAGCTGACTTAGTCAACAAATTAGTCAGGTTTCGATAGAACAAGCGATTGTTGTTCTTTACAGAGAAAATCGTGAAATGTGTTGAAACCCATTGAGTCATGGCTTACCTTCATTAGTAATATCGGAACAGGTTAGTCGTATCTCATCGCCAATGTCCAACTCGACAAAATCGCCAATTGCTGGATCGTGCTAGAAGTGTGAAGATTGGAAGGATTACAGTAAAGGATCTGTAAGATGAACGGCGAGATCCCGGCGATTACCTGAGTTTCCTTATCCGGCTCAAGAGTAGGGGGCGAAAATGCATGAACGCTAGCTAGCAGAGCCAAATAAACTATGTCAAACCGCATCTGTGATCGTCCTCATGAATTTCCTGGAACTGGCTGCGGTTTTTCCTTTTAATGCGAAAATCGAGTGAACAGCACTGTGATCGGCGAACAACGAGTGAAACTCGACTCGAGTGCCGCGAGCCAGCGAAGCGGTGACTCCGGCAGAATTGTTCACTTATGGAAACGAGGTAGCAGATTTCGCGGATCGTAAGTGGAATTGAGGACGACAATGTGGTGGGTGGTCTGAGCGTCAGTCTACATTGTTAAACTGCTCGGATGTCAGTTCCAAATGAGGTAACGGCACCACTATGTGTAATTGTCGCCGGGGCCATGCAAGGTCAGCGCCACAAAACACAATAGCCAAACGGCAGCACAACCGCAAAACGAAACTCGTCTGCCCTAAACAACAACAACACACGCCTCAACGCCTAATCCGTCAATTACTGTCATTGAGTTACGGTCAGCCAGGACAACAACACGAGAATGACCTAGGTGTGTTTTAATGAGGCAATGAATAGGTCGCAGGACAATTTTCAAGTATGAAAACAAGGATTCTACGAAAATAATGTGGAATTATGAGTGCATGCACAGGGTTTATAGGATTATCCAGAAAAATGCTGTGAGTCATACCTTCTCAATACTGCTGCAGCAAAATAAGCAGAAAGAAAACAAAACACAAACGATTAACCAAAAAACCACATCCAAGGCCTATCAAATTACCATAGTCGAACATGAGAGTTTTTTATCTGTTCTAAAATTTCCAGAAACTACTGGACAGCGTTCTTATCCTGACCGTTCCGATCTAGAGAGCAGATCATAGAGCAGAAGGAGCGGACACCAAGAGAACAGGAGCGATGACTGGAACTGCGAAAATTCTGGACAAACCACTTCTAGTTCCAAGTCGCTGGTTAATCTATGTCAGTTTTTCACTAATTTGAGGAAAACTGAGGCTAATATTGTACTAAAATCATAGTGCACTAGCTTACCACGCTTCTGTATATCAACAGCTGTTCCAATAATTTCGTTGTAAGGAAATAGTTGGACCCTGACACCTTTTATTTTTAATTGAAAATCCTTTGATAACTGTTGCTAGTGTGATTTGCATGGAAATATGATAGAATTGTTTCCACAATTTACAGTAATTATGTTATTCAGCAATGTTGGTAGAAGGAGCTTTCTTTCGTGGAAAAGTTACTCATATTGGGAATAAATATGCCGGAGAGTGAGAAAAATTGGAAGCGCTGTGGACAATTTACATGAACCTCTTGTAAATAAGGATAGTGTAGCTCCCTGTCAATTAAAATGTGATCCAATTGTTTCCAACAAGATAATTTAGCGTTGTATTGACCAGATAAATTTCTGAAAAGCAAAAAAAAAGAACATAGATGAGGAGATGTCATAGGAAAAGATTATGCTTGACTTGAAGAACCATCAAAATTGCACCACCGCCAGATAAAAATGCTAGGAAAAAAGAAATGAGATAGAGATCTGTTGCAAGATGTGAATGACGAACCATATATGGTCTAGGCTGGTATATTTTCATTAATCGCCGAATTTTAATATAACATTTGGCTCTGAACGCCCTGGATCAGAAATCCTAAATCCTGGGCGTCAGGCAGCGAATCAAGGCAGAAGTATCAGGGCAATTACGCTGAAAGAAACAGCAGTGTGATGCGATATGCGTAAAAAGAAGTGTGAATTTGACGCCGATGAGGAGTCGAATGATTCATACTTAACGTCGAAATGATAAGGCAAATCAATCGATCGTCCATTTTGGCATCCAGACAAACCGCCACCCACGTCCGTCTGCACCACCACCGCCACCACCACCACCTCGCCCACCCATTCGGCCAACGTTGGTGGCTGGCTGGCTGGCTGGCCGGTGGCGAACGCACGTGTTTGCTTCGGTCGGCAAAAAAGTACGATCAATCGATGGGAAACCATCGCGCGAACTGTTCGAATGTAACGGGAAATCGATAAAACGAAAGTGATACACGAACGGAATCCGTGAACGTACGAGGTGGTATTACAGATTGTACGATGGCGAGAAGAGAGCCGCACGGTGCGTCGTGCATGGCGCGCTCAGCGCTCGACAACAAACAATGAGGTCAGCAGACTTCGCCAGATACCGAGACACCGTTCATTTGCATATCTGGCATATCAGAGTGACCGCAGTCTTACGGCTGACAATGACAACGATCCAGGTATGTGCTGCTACCGAGAACAGAAGCGAGAACACTGCGAACACATATGCGTGTGTGTGTGTGGCCGACAACCTGGAATGTCCTTGGCAAACGGGTGCCATTATTCAGATATATCGGTGTAACATTGAATTGTAACTGCAGGTTGTCTCAGCGCCATAATAGTGTGAACTTTTTCACGCACACCAAGTGAGAAATGTCGCTCAAATTGTGAAAGGTTGAAGAGTGATCCGATGATAGGCGATACGACCGCGAATGACTTATTCCGATCGGGCGTGTGGACGCGTAAAAACACGGCGTGAGGTGAAGTGCGAGTATCATGCGGATAATGCGACGCCACTGGATGTGAGGTAGGAGAGGTCGCCAGCTGTTTGCACCCTCGCTATGACCTCGGCATGCCGGCCGATTTCGGTCATTTACATGGGTCGAGCGCCGGACAGATGTCCGACCTATTCTTCTCCGTTGCACTGTAGCATGAGGCGTGAAATCCGACTGTTTGCATTGGCGACGATGGCGGCAAACTCAAAAATGATTGATAGCGGCGGTTGCTTCAAGCCCAACTCATTGTATTGTACCTCATGTACGTCAACTTTTCATTGACGCCACTGGATAAATCTGGTTTGGGACCGAACTCTTCTCGCCGCAATTACGAACGTATGGCAAAACAATGGATAATGGAACAAAACAGAAACAGCAAACCCTCCTAAGAAGTTTTTTCATCGGTCCTGCCTACTCCGTTATAGTGAATTTTCATATTCCTATGATCCACAAATTCCTCGCAGACCTTGCAGAAAAAGCGACCTACAGAAACAAACACTGCAGAAGTTGCAAATGGAAACTTTAGAGGAAAATTCGAATCCTTCGAGAAGATGCCAGAGTACAAATGTCCAAAATGTACATAAAATAGTGAACCACCTACTGAGCTGATGGTACACAAATTCTGGAAGAGTCCATTGATGGGAATAGCTAGCGAAACTAGAGATGTAGTCGTACAATGCGCATAGTTCGAAACATATAAATTAGCTCTCCAATGGTACTCCAACGGAACCACCTACTGAGCTGATGATACGGCTCCTGCGGCGTCCTAAGGCTTCTGCTTTTTTTTTACTCTTGCTGGAAATATTCTCAAAATATTTATTTAGAAACTCATCCCAGGGATGGCTGAGAAAAATATATCCCATATAGTCTCCCCTTTCACCGCTTAGGCAGCGGAACAACCGTACAAAACGCTTTAGTTTAGCTCGATTTGAAGAAGGAAAGGGCTGTTTAATCAAGAGAACTAAACTCAGCGTGTTTACGCAAAACAAATCAAATGCCCCCTGGAGGAGGATTCGATTCTGCTTTTCAGCACGAATAATTACATAAACTGGTCCAAGGAAGCCTCCATGTGGTCGCCCGAGTGATTCTACATCTTCTCAAAGGGCAAAAACGGTGTGCAAAGTGTCTAAAGGGTATGGGTTTACATCAGAAAAGGTTCCGGAAAATCCTGTTTGCTACTTAGTAAATCAGTTAAAATGGAGAAGTGTCCTAAGTTGCTCTTGGTACCTATAGACGTTTAAAGTTCAAGCTTTATTGATCGAAATTTGAAAGACTAAATTACTGGATGACGTCATGAAGGGTCGTAATGCCCCAAAGGTTAGTGTTCACCAGTTGCAGCGAAAGTCAACCTGGTATTCGTAAGCATCGTTCAAATCACATTTTCCTCACACAGGGAAGGTCCGCCTTGTCGTTTTCCATTTTTCCCAAACAATTCGTGCAATCCACTGTATTATCGTGTGTTAGCATGCATATATTAGATGAGGCACTGCTCCCACACTGGCACTATACGTGCGACTTTTCCCGAGTGGGAGCTTCAAGGTGGAATTTACAGCAAAGAAAGAGCTAGCAATGCTCAACACATGGAACAAGGAACATTCAGATGTTCAATGAAGGTCCAAACTTAGCTAGAACAGTGTTTTGTGGAGTTCACTGCTTGAAAGGTCACCCAGCTCGTTACGGCTATTCCTGGAAGTACCCGGATGTTCTGTTCGCAACCATTGAATAGATAGCGTAGGAAAAAACCATATGTGCAGTATATGGCTAGTAAAATCACTTCATTTTATATAACAAAACCTGAAAATTCTTTCATGATCCAGGGTAGAGGTGGAGACAAAACATAAATCAGGATTTTTAGAAATTATGTACCTTTTGGAAGAATGAATGCACACAGCAAAAAGGAGGAAGAGGGACAGAAAACAGGGAGAGGACAAAGGAAATTCCACTAATTTTCAAAATGCCACGGAATTCAGATATGCATTCTGTTGTAGAGTTCCCGGAAGGGAACCAGAATCTGTCACCCACAATTGAGGATCGCGCAGGTCCACTTCTTATGGAACTAAAGGATTTCGAGGCCGCCGTAGTTTAATTAGTTTCTCAAAAGAGTCCCTCTTTTCTTGTAAAACTTGATGAAACAGCACGACTCTGGATGAAACGACATGAGAACTCACACAAAGTCACTCAGTCAGTGCACCACAGGGAATCCAGGAGTCAATGACTGTTATATGGCAATGATTCAGCTTAAAAATCATACTCACTGCCATACCTCATGCTGATGAACACGACGAAATATGTGTGTGACTCATATAACGTAAAAAGCTATTTTCTGGTTAGCCCTATCCAATCCATCCATCAAGCACACGAAGATCACCAGACAAAGCTTTCTACTCATCAACAAGGATCTTTGCTTGGATGCATGACTAGTCACAGCTCACAAAGTGGAGAGGTCAGGCGCAGGAAACAAATACATCAAGGTGGAAGGAGAAAGTACTTCAGCGACAGACTCTTATTTCAACAGGTGTGCCAGAACAGTCCTCTAAACGAAATGACGAAATCTGATGCGATCAATTTTGGCGCTATTGTTGAGTCATGGACATCGTGGAACGCCGAGTCTTCTTTTCAAGGTTGTGCGCCTCGTTCGCCTCAATGTGAGGAGTTATTCGCATAAAAATTAGTCAAGTCTTCCTTTCAGGGTGCGCTTGAACAAGCCTTCACATTTCTTTTGCAGGATTTCCCTGCGTTGGAGTAGTTCTTGGAATACAGAAAATGGTCAGCAACAAAAAAAATTCTCTGTTTTCTAAGGTGTTTTTTTCTTCTCGTAGTGCTTTTCCAACACGCAACAAGATCCACGGCTAACTACCAGTTACCGCGTTTTGTATTCTTACGACTTTTTCTGCTTGTCACACAACGACCGTCTGCTGGCCCATATTTACTTTTCCATCCCGCATTCCAACACATTCTGGACCTGCTTTGATTTCTCGTACCAGACGAAGGGTTCAGCTAGCAATTCTGTGCTAGCACGTTGTCTCATTCGAAGTTCTAAGGATACTATATATAGCAGTTTGATTTCCTATCTCTACGTAGGATACTGTCTTCATATCCACAAGTCCCCTTTTAATTCAGGAAGGAAAATCATTCGCGCCTAGGCGCCAATTCAAGTGCGAATTTGATCGTCGATACGAAAACTGTTCTTGGAATGCGCCCACACACGTGAGTATAACGTCAGCTCTGAATGAGGACACTGCCACGTCTTAAGGATTACAATCATACAAATCACAGTTAATTTACATGAGGTAAGAGGATGTCTGGCTGTTCCTATTCCAAATTTTTTCTTAATTTCTGACCCTTTTCTAGGTTTAAACAATTGCGAATTTATAAGAAATGGGAATCCATTGAAAAAAGAAACATTTCCAGTGGGAGAGACCCTGACTCAAAGCAACAGATCCTTGTCAAACCCTATGAAAGTCATCTTATTTCTGATGCGCTTCCTATTTCTGTTGTAGGAAAATAATGCAATTACCAGTATATACTATGTAGTATTGAGTTACGCTGAATCTAAATTTTGTAGATAGCATACACCTCAACTTGTGGTAATTTTAGCACCATTATGCCTATTTTATAAGTATTTTTCGAGTATGGATGGTTTTTCTCTACATTCCTGAACGCATCGAATAATTGTGTGGACATTTGTTAAAGGCTGGACCCACGATAATTTCTAAGTCGGAAATTTCAAATGTTTCCGAGAGTTTACTGTAGTCCCAATTTTTCTACGCGTGTTGAATCGCTAAAGCCATCTGCATTGTCAAGATAAAATGGGCTAGACAAGGTAGTGGAGGATCCTGTGATAGTTTGGCGTGATACGGATCAGCTGATTCGCCTCTAATCACTCACTTCTCCAATTCTATTTTTCATTATTTCTTTTTTACCCTTTATCCTATGGTTTTGCTTTTTCC
Source organism: Ancylostoma ceylanicum (assembly GCA_000688135.1). NCBI lineage: Eukaryota > Metazoa > Nematoda > Chromadorea > Rhabditida > Ancylostomatidae > Ancylostoma > Ancylostoma ceylanicum. The sequence goes on along the minus strand of JARK01001350.1, from coordinate 1,029,021 downwards.
TCCCTAGACCCTTATACATGGTATAGATTCTCCTATTTTTCCATTTCTGTTTTATTTCACTCTAGCAGGCCAGAATCATGGAAATCCCAAAATCCGTCACGGAAATACGTGACAAAAAAGGGAGAATTATCGACTTTTTTGCCACACCCGACCCGCGCAACTCGACCAACTTGGGCTAAGGGAATGAACTAGAATTATTCCTAACATCCTTTTCCATGAGTGATGACGGAATTGGCTAATGTATCCGTGGCCATCGTAGCCGAAAACCTAAGTTTACGCTGAAATCTCGAAGACCCCGTTCAGCTTAAGAAGTCATTTAATTTTGATGGTCCCAGTGGTTTCTTTTAGATTGTAGCGTTACAATACTTCCAGCTCAATTCCATTAGTTTTAAAACCTATGTTGGGATTTTGGTTAAAATTGTGGAGCAGACAAAGATGCCAAAACATGTACGAGTGTGAAAATTCGCGAAAAAAAGGGGCGGTTGTCAATTGATTAAGGACAACCACTGTCTCCTGAACGCACAAAATTGTGTTGATATTAATCTGGATGGAAGAAAAGCTTTATTCGATGATTGACTCGGATTTTACTGGCAGAGAGAGAAACAGTGAGACCTGGGCCACATTACGGGGACAAATCACTGGGTGGTTCTTCCTGGTCTTATTCCATAATACGTTTGTAGCATGAGTAGCCAACAAAATTACGTTACATAGGATCCGCTCCATCTCGTGACAGGTTCTTGAGCCCTCGTGGATGAGAGCAATTTAACGTCTGGCCATTCATATACGAATGTGTTCATTTCAACAATTGGACGACTATGACCAAGGTTGACAAACCTCGACTTATAAATGTAGCGATCCTATATATTTTTTAGAAAGATCGTTCCAGAAAAAAGTTAACAAGTAGGCACAGAAGATTCATTTAACAGCTTTTTATGTAACTCAGTTGCTCATTCAGATTGGCATAACAAAACATCCAAGGTGAACGTGGACAACTCGCATATGGACCACTTCGACTTCAAGTTCAACACATCCGGACAGAGTGCGTTTTTGCTTCGATACGTCCAGCTGAAAAAAATAAAAGATACAATAATAAGTCAGACAGTATGTCTTTCCAGTAAATTCAGATTCTCAATCAAAAATGAACAAAGTCAAATCCTGGAACCGCATGAATCATTGAGATTACCCAAGGTAAACGTATTAGCACTCCTAAATTTACACATCTTCGGTATGTACTTCAACACTTTTACATTGGATAATCTTACTGACGCATCCACGCTCTGAATTAAGCTCTAGTTGTCGTCCAGGGGCCGCATGCGTCGTTGAGACTACCCAGGGTAAACGTGTAAGTACCCCTCCCTCGAATTTGCCTATCGATAACACGTGCGTGGACACGTTTACCGCGGGCTATCTCAGTGGTATCTAGGCTGAGACCACAGGCGATGGATAAAGGATAAGTTGGACAGCATTAATCAGTTTTTTCTAAAGCTCTTGGTAAGGATTTCCCAAGGACCAGAATATGTGTGCGCCTCAAAAATGGCTTCTGACGCTTACCAAGTCAGCGCTTCATCCCCGTGACTGCTGGTACGTTACCCATATCGGAGCGGTCTTAAGGTGGAATGGACTCCTACTTGCACTAAAACCACGAAAGCAAGTTATGTACGTACTCGATCCAAATGTCCCTACAAAAACTAGTCTGGATTCTTTCCCACTTCAGCGTGATAGAGCCACACGAGTATGGATAATTAGCAGCTCGGACAAATCCGAGTGTACCTTTAACTCGAAGGTGCTGGACTCCATCTTTTTAAAGCTTCAGTTAGTAAGAATACTGGCAAGGATACCCACTATCGTTGAATATCTTCATCTTCTCATGATTTATCACCACTTTTATACACTTACATCTTTGAAAGCCACGCAAATCCCAGCGATATCGTGCACGTATGGAACGGATAGGCAGATAGGAGGAGGATTCCGTACTGAAACAAGGATTAACAGTAGCAAGCTATTCCTGGAGTAAGAAGTACATGGATCATATCACGCAGGTTATTCCTTACCAGAGATTTCCTGTGTGTAATAGTGTCCATCGATGCCAATTGACAGATCTAAGCCTATAGTCTTTCGATTGTAGGTAGCATTCACACAAACTGTAACATTTTTGTGTCCTGACATATGTAACTCATCAATAAACTATTTTCAGGCATCTATCCAGAGCCCACGTCATCCGTGTAAGCTGGAGACATGGGTCGACTTGTTCGATACTTACAGTCATGATGGAATTCAGGGATCCTTATGGAACCACAACAAGCACAATTTCCTTGTACGCAAGAGCAAGAGTTTTCATCATCGGCAAGGAAGTTAACTGGAATGATATCAAATTTTTAAGGTTGACACTATATCCTCAGGATATTCCTACCAAATTCTACAAAGATGAATATGAACCTACGATATCTCAAAGGAATGGAGGACAATTCCATGTTAATCCTCAATTGATCCGTAGAAATCTTCAACTGACTAGTTTTTCTGCCTTTCATTGAAATCGCAAACGTGTCTAAAGGGGTGTTCATCAGAAGGTTGCTCCTGCAGTCCATGAAAAAACTCCTCTCTGTGAAAAAGTAACGAATTGGATCACCTTGGTCGAGATCCTCATGGTTCAGGTCAATAAGAGCAAGAGCATCGCTAACATTGTGGAAAATCGCAAATCCTCGCAAATGGTCGTGATGTTGAATAGCAATAGCATTCACTTTGTGGTGTATTTGTTCCTCACCATCACGGAACTCATGAATGTCGACTGGCAAATACCCTCCAAGGTTTACCTTACTCGGATAGATGCTGAATTTCAAGCTCGCGACGCGTTCACTTTGAGCAGCACCAGCGAATGTCAAGAGAAACAGAAGAATAAACATAGCAGGGATTAGGAAGGATGTCGAGTGACCGACCAGGTGAGCAGCTGTTCAGGTATCCACGAATCAATAACTTACTGCAAAGCTGGATTACAGTGTAGATGTGAAGCAAGAAAAACGACCAGTGATACTGATTAATGACAGTTCTCCCTTCCTAAGGAATGTGTGAGGAGTTAATCCTAGGTAAGTGAGTGAAAATTGGTGAGCGAGGGCTCAGAATCTCATAAATTATGGTATATGCAGGTTGATTCTACTCAGATAAATTTTCGGAAGGACCGCATCAGAAAACCGGAAGAAGCGACAGGTGACCGGCGATTCTTCCGGTTTCTGCTGAAGTCTTCCAAGCCATTCTATACGCAAATCCATTCTGCTGCGGTCCTTCCGAATCTTTTCATGTCTGCGTCTCTCTCTTATTAACAACATGGTCGAGATCTATGCATTTCTGCTGCGGTCCTTCCGACAGTTTGTTTGAGTAGAAGGTATCCTTGCCCGTCTCGGGAGGCTACGAATTCCTTCATAATTTCACTTCGAATAATAAATTATTCCAGCATTTGCATCTTCGGGCTTGGCTCCAGATTGTCCAGTACAAGGGTACACTAGGACTAGAAGATCTTTACTAATAAACCACGCGGAAACATTGCTTCTATCTCCCAGAACGTTACAAACCTAAAAAATTACTATTAACAAGTAATGATTAGGTATAGTTGTTTTCCTAACCTAGACTCATCCTAGCAGACAAAATCTTGTACGCTAACTATGTCCGCAAAGTTCTACCCACAATTCAGTTCCTTACCGCGTCCCAAGATTTTCATCCAGAAACGTAAGAAAACAATTCTCGAAATTATGACGGAACATTCAAGCTCTTGAACAAAGCGCGTTACGAATACTACTACAGAATCCGCATTACTGAAACGTTATGCCATTATACCGCTAGCGTTAGTCATTTGTACGCAGAAAGTTCCTTTTGTGAGAACGGAAGCCTCTATTGTAGCCGAGTTTCTCGATGGTACAAACTGTCCAGGTATTAAAGCACCGACGGAGCTTCTCCTTTCATACTCCAGCATTTCTTTTTGTCTTGCAATTACGTGGGTTAATATCATCCCAAATGGGCTATCTGAGCAGCTTATTTTTGCTGTGGAAAAAATATTGAATAAACAGTGACGTCGTTTTACTGCTGTAACTGTCATTTTTTCTAGCCAGTCAAACTTTTTCGTTCCACAAAACCTCTGGAATGCATTGTCGATGACGGTTCTTTTGTACGTATTGTTGCGAAACGCTGTTTCAGCTGCAGGGTTCCAAGTCACTCAGCGTTTTCTTGGCGACCACGTCAAGATATCACACCACCTTCCGAGAGCTGTGACTACCTTCTGAGTCTTGGTAACGATTATCCGTACTGAGTTCCGCCTCGTAATTGCTTTTTAATTAGGTCTCAATTGTAGTGGTAGGTAAAACCTGTGAAGATGGTAATAAGTGTAGGTAGATGTCTTCAGGCGGAACAATACATCTCCATACTAATTTCTACGGTTGTCGCATGAAATTACCTTCAAACCGAATTTCAGGAATCATGGGTGAACCTACGCTAATCCAACTCGTCTGCCTGTTTTACCTAGTCGGCACAGCGAAGGCTTCATGGGTGAGCTCGTGACAGCTTTTTCTAGCATAACCTATGATATTAGACTGCAACACCGTTAGTTAGAGAATAACTGTTTAATCCACCATTCCAGTCATTCAACTGTGCGGTATGTCAGCAGGCCTGTCAAGCAAGCTGTACCTCAGGATTCTGCAACTGTCAGCAAGTCTGCATTCCTGTTTGTAATGCCGCTCAGACACAGGTAAGCAGCACTACATGCTTCTCCATTCGAGTGCCAACCCCAAGACTTTCCGCTAGAAGATGGATCTCAGACGTTTGTGGGTACAGCGGTTTTTGCCCCCTGGATGCATCAATGGGTAATCTCATACACACGGGTATGATTACCCATGGTTAGCAGCTGGGTTTAGCCAACCTCACAAATAGATAAGGATGTTGGTAGGCTGCTGGTAAACAGTAAGTTAGGGTGCATTAGCTCGTTTACCATGGGTAACCTCTCTCAGTGGTTGCTGCTATTCTTACCCAACTGCTGTCAAGATGAAGAAAGCTTCTACGACGATTGGGGGTGGAGGAGAGAGGAGGATGGCAGTAGATGGGAGGAGATGCTGCTAGGCGCTGTTCATGGACGTATTACGCTGTTCCGGCTGCATCCATAACACAAATTCAAACCCATTTCACAAAAACAGGGACTCAACAGATCATCTGCTACCTGATGTCTAATGTAGAGATCCCTAGGAGTTAGCAGGAACCCCATACATTTAACCCCGCTGTTCAGACGAACCAATGCAGCACGTGTCAACAAAACTGCTATGCATCTTGTCCAATCACTGGTAACTGCAATTGTCAACAGTCATGTGCTGGCGTATGTAAAGCACATCAGGTAAGTTTAGTTAGTTAGATTCTATGTCCTGGATACATTGGCAGTGCGCTATTGTGAGATAAGAGCTGTTCCATTGCAATCCTTTGACGTTGCTCATTACTTTCCTGGCACTTTTCTTTTTTTTCTGGAAGAAACAACACATGCTGTACATATCTCCAAAAGCTATACTACAAGCACTTTTCCAGCAACTTCAGTTATGGCATCAGTTACTACATAAGTTACTACATAAGCACAAGTGCACGTAAAATTTAAATTTTCAAACAGTGATAGAGATCCTTCGTGAACAGGAGCACGTCAACAACTGCAATAAAGATCAAGGTAAAACTGAGATAAAATAACAAGAGATAATGGAGTCACGAAGCTGTAAACTTGTTCTGGAAATGAGTAAGAGTTGGAGGGTAGAGTGGTAATTCGTGGAGCACTTATGCATTGCGGGTTCTTTTATCCACTCGTCTCTGTCTCACCTATTTAAGCCAAAAAAAGCCCATATTTTGAGCTAAACTATATCTATCTCTCTGAATTCTTGAACCCAAAATTTTTTACAATGTGCCCGTCAAAACTGTGAGCATTTTCAGTGCTCATCATGTCTGCACGCTTGTCAGACAGGCTGCCAGTCGATGAACTGCAATTGCCAACAGGCTTGCGCTATGGTGTGTGTAGATGTACAGGTGTGTCATTTTCCGAGATGATACAGACAACGTAAGGAGCTCCTCGAGAGGAACTTGTTACAGATACAGACGCAGGCGCCAACGACCCGGGCGCCACAAATACAATTCGGAGTGCAAAATTGTCAGAACCTTTGCGTTCAACAATGTGCATCATCTTGTGCTAACCAGATGTGCACCAACGCCTGTCAGCCGTCGTGCTCAGCTCTTTGTCAGATCCATGTCTGCGTGCCAGCATGTCAACCACAGTGTTCTCCAACCTGTACGACGAAGCAAAGTGTGACTCCAGTGGTGATCACCATACCACAAGGAACCAGCAGTCAGCAGTGCCTTTCCTCCTGTCAGAACCAGTGCGGCAGCATCTGCCAAACGTCATTATGTCATCAATCCTGTGCGGATCAGTGCCGATCATCGTGCTTGAAATGTGGAATGGGATTTTGTACTGGACAAGTAGCACAGAGTCCTAGCTCATATCAGCAGGTATGACCGTAAGATTTCTTCTTCGTGTAAAAACCTGTTCTTCAGTGTCGACATGCATCATTGAAATGACCCAGAGTACGCTTTTTAACTAGACTACGCAAATTTATCCTCCTCCCACTCTTTTCTTTGCTTTTTTTCCATTTTTTCTGAAATATTAATTTATGATTCATTGACTACTTGTTGTTGACACGGGTGTTGACACGTTTACCCTGGTGATCCAAATACTGACCCAGAGTTAACTCTTACGCAGTTTAGTTGTCTTGCCAATGGCTAAGAAATTCTGCTTCTTCTTCCGCAACCCGAGTTACTTGTCCCTTTATTTTTTTCATCAACTTTATAACCATGTTTTGGTCCGCTTGGATCAGAATGATCCAGAACTCCGAAATTACACGTCCCTTAGATTTATTCTGGTCAATCAGATGCGATTTCAACTAGAAATCGTTCTATAAAATTTATGCGATCTCAAATCACGGAAAACTAAGTCCATCCTAGTGCTCCTAAAGTGTACGCTCTTCAACGAATTACTTCAGGTCTTTAATTTTGTAGTACCCCCTCCCCCGCCACCCTCTCTCTCCCTGTTCCTTTCTCTCCAAATCCAGAGTAATCCAGACTGAACCAATGACTGGACCAGCATTTGAATTTTAAGGAACAGAAACTGGAACAACTACTGCTAGCTAGTTTTTGCAAATCTTCAGGTGTCCAACATTATCGTACCAACCGGGATATCTTTGTGTCAGAAGGGTTGTCAGAGCAATTGCATGCAATCCTGTTCCATGCATTCTCCTATGAGCTACTGCAAACCGATTTGCACACAGACATGCCAGAAGTCTTGTTCGAACGCTCAACAGTTTGTTGTGAGTTTAGAAGAATTGAACAGAGTATCGATCGAATGTTTTTTCTTGAATGTTTGTATTTTTAGACCCCATGCGTATCAGCACAAACTTCTCCAACAATTTATGCTTCGGCCCCTGCAGCTTCCGTCTGTGCCTGTTCCAGCGGCTTCTCTCCATGTGGAAGCGGAGTTTGTTGTCGTTTCTGAGGACAGACGAATTCTTGCCACTGTGCACATCGTTGTTCGGATGTAGCACTGATACTACTGCATGTAGCTTCTCACTGGGGGATTCCATTACTCATGTTATTCCAATAAATATGGGAGTCGCTCCATTTTTGTTTCTCTTACCTTTCATAATATTCGACACGGTAAAATTGGAAGTACGTAAGTGGATGACAAGTGTCACAGTACCGCTAGGAGTAGTCAGTACCGTACTGTCGGTATGGGTAGCGGTCCCTTGGATCTTCTGTAACTCCAATGTTGATGAAGGTATCCTGATTGTTTGACGAATATCACGGATCTGCTCATTTTACCTACTAATCTCATATGATTCATACCTCAAAAGTTTGATTACCGGCATCGGAAACGCTTACTCAGTTGCTGGAACATCAACGACGAAAAAATCTCTCTGTGTCTCTGTTTCGACTCAAGTCGACCTGAACAGATATTAACTGAGGAGGCAATTCTGTGTTTTCGCTACTCATTCAACCATCTGCAGATCTTTCATTGAGTCCTACACAGTCATCCAGAATTAATTAGAAAAAACTAAAACACCAGAACACCAATTTTCCCTTTAGATCCTTCCACTGTACGGGAAACAAATAAGAATATGGCCTTCCCCGGAACTCGTCAGGAGTGAGGGAAGCCATTGTAACATAAAAAAACGAGAAGCAAAAGTTATGGTCTACATGGGGATCCAGAAGAAACAATAAATATCTGCATAATTTACATCGAATCGAAACGCTTGAATATGAAGTCCAAATAGAGTTCCATGGAGGAAATAGGTTATCACAGAGGTTCTATGCCGGCATCTTTGGCAGGCACCGAAACATCGCAAGGATCTGGAGGTTCATTAAAGGAGTAATATGTACGTTTGGGAGTCCCTCTTCCGCTAACTTCGCTCAACTCGTTCAATAACTATCCGAAATTTTACTTACCATAACGTCACCATAACGTCAAAGAGATTTGTTCTTCTCTCATGACGTCAAGCACAAGAAAGCTATTTTCACATGCTGGCTGAGAGAACAATGTTCATGGCTGAATAAGCGGTGAAGAATGCGTGGGTATCAAGGTCTGAATTGAATTCAAAACGTTCTATTTTCTTAATGTTTATGAAACGCTCCCTTACACAACAATCCTGTCATCATATTTATTCAAGCACGCAAGCTCTCTGATCCTTACAGAATTTTTTTAGCGTACTGACCGGTAGATATATGTAGCACTGTCTTTTGTCCGGCTTTTTCTGAATAATTTCTTCCATTAGATCATTCAAAAGAATTTCTGGGAAAGCGCTGTTACCTAAAATATGTACTAAGGATATGCTAGCACCAAATAGGAAATCTTATGAACGGAAAATAGGTACTTACGTAGGATCGATTAAAAATCGAACAACCCAAATTATTCAATTACCAATTTAGAGCTCAATCCACAAAATTTGAGTGTTGAAAAATAAAGAAAATCATTAACTCCTTACAGTTATTATTCTTATTCATTAACTCTTATAGTTCCTCAAGAGTTGTACGCCTCTCTTTCAGAAATCCGAATTTTTGTCTATTAAAATTGAATATTTGAATTTGATTACGTATCATGCATTATCGGTTTATTGGTATAGTATCCAGGAAAACCTACATGTGTAATCAACGAAACGATGAAGCAGTGAAATAAATCGTAAATCGCCAAGTTTGTCAGCTTTTGTAGTAGAAATAATCCTCCTCATATGTTTTTTTTTTCACGAAAACGGAAAAAGCAGGACAGATTGGTACCGTTCGACGCTACATACGTACATATTTGCTGTGGCCGAATAACTTGCGGCATTCAAATAAATAAGGCCGCTGACAAACAGTTCAGAGGTGCTTTTTAATCGGTCTAAGATCATCAGTAACACCTCTGCGTTGTCATCGTTCGAAAGTCTAATAATCGTTTCCGGAGTACAGCTCATGTACACGTACCTTTTATGAACTGTCATGTTTCCACTTTAGGACAAGAGTCTATGTTTTGCTGTTCTACTTACCATTCCTGGAGATCTTTTAAACTCGGGGATGTCTCAATGTCTCACTCAGAATTCCAGATTATTCACTGAACATGTCAGATGGGACGTATTTCATCTGGACCGAAAAGAACAGCTCATGTGGATATCAGGAACGAGAACAGGAGTATCCGGAGGTAACAGAACAGCCGAGGCCAGGTCAGTTCCCATAAAGTTGTAACTCACGTCATAGCTGAAAAACTTTAAACTAAATGTACGATTACGAAAAAATCCAAATTGAACTTACGAAAAGAAGTTTACGTATGTTATATACATATTTCATTTATATTTATTGCCTACACTTTTATTTATGTTCACAGCTGTATCATTGTATGACTTTAGTTATACATTTATTCGTTTAACCAGGAAATGGGAAAGGTTGAAGTAAAAAAGCTGCAAGCAGAATGGGAGTGCGAGTGAAACGTGTTTACATGTAGATCCTTCTTTTCTTTCTTTACGTTGGGAGTAATGAGATGACATGTATATGATTTTGTTAAAATTATGAATATAACCTTAGAGTCATACTGTTGTGATGTTGTTCAAATTTGAAATAAAATTGCTATGATAGATTGAACCTAAGCCCTAACCGATTAATACTCTACATACTTGCGAAAATATGTAAATGTAACCCCTTGGTACTCACCCCTTTGATATAGGACCTCCATAGAAAGGACGAAAATTAAACGATGAATTTTCTCATGCGCGAATTCCAATTTTTGTAAACAAACTTTTCCAGCCAACCTATTAAGCAACGTTCCCGTACTTCTGTACTACTCCGCTGCATCAGTGATCTTCGTTATGCTCATCGTTTTCTGTAAGTTTTCGAAAATTCTTCTCCTGGAGCCATGCTTCTCCAATAGCCCACTGGAACACAATTCCATATTTCAGGGTTGCTCTTCTTTCATCTATACCCCTTGTCTGTGTTTGTGCCTGTAGTGATTCTATCATTCTCTGGATATTTACTTCTATTCGTCAACATTAAAATTGCTTGCTTGTAAGTCGATGATGAACTTTAAAACATTCCTAATGTTGGTTGGCTATCCGGATAGTATAAAAATTGATATTTTCAGAGACCCATCCCAAGAAGCAAGCACGAGCACCCATTTTGTTTGATCCACAAGGTTATTGGCTCATTTCTTAGCCAAGCATAATAACACCTTTGTATTGTACATATGTATGTATTAATCCAGTAGATTTTACTGGTGTACAACGAAACGAATGAAACCCAGTTTTGTAAAGATGTGGAAGAGTTACAGTTGTAAAAAAAATTCAGTATTGAGGCTTCTTAATGTATACTCTATAAACGATTAAATTCTCTGGCTGGTTCACAAAGGCTCGCAAGCCTGTGCTGTACTTCATTTTAATAAATGGTAACAAGTTAATAGTGAAATAGAAATACACAAAAGTTAATGCAAGGGAAGACAATTTAAAAACTAGTGGCTGAGAGCACTGTCAGAAGAACAAATGGCTGCACAGTGACTTTGTGCGCAGAAACACTGTCCAATAAATCGTGGACAACCTCTACAATGCAAATTCTCTGACTTTAGTGCTCTCATTCACTTACGGAATGATTGGAGTTCAAATGACAATGGAGTATTTGCAAGGAAAAAACAAACTTCGCACTCTGCGGTGGGCAATGGCGTGACATCGTTCTTATCACCAACTGATGCGTGTATGTACCATCAAATAGTTGCTAAAATAACACTTGACTTCTAAAGAGTTCTATGTTCTATTTTTTCACCTTGTGAATTTTCTTTTTCATCATAAGCCATCTCCACATGTTAACTTTCCCATGGTTTACTTTGGTTCGGGTTACTCCGACGATAAGGTCGGCATTATTGGTTATGGTAGCATGGATATGGTGTAATAATCGGAAATTGTAATTTTCTTTGTTTAATATAAATTGTTTAACGAGTGCTCACTACCTAATTGGGGATCTCAGATATCCAGGAAGGATGGCGCCTGGAGCGACTTCACCACGTGATTGACCTTCGCATTTTTTGGACATGAGTGAGTTGAGGAAAAGAATACGCCTTGTCTACAATATTATATTATTTCAACACTTGTGGAAGTAAGAAACCCAGACTTCTAGAATCGTCTTTAAAACTTTTCTCACCAAGCAGTTCATCAAACTGGCTTCACTGGGAGTTCATTAAATTATTGGCTTACACTAGTGCGTCGCGAAATCCAGGGACATCCGAGAGCCCTGGAAATCCACAAAAAGTTCAATGCTAGTTCAACGCTGTCTTTCTGGAAGAACAGAGCTGGTAAGGACCCAGTGTCTGTTAATTATCTTCAATCACACATAATACAGATCTTTCTTTCTGAACAATTAAACTGAACAGGTGACTAGAACGACAGCATAAGGATTTCTCCCCTTAACATCCTTAGCTCTATGATAAACAAATAATGTTCAAAAAATCTCCCTGCCAGCCCCTGTGCAACGAAGTAGACAATTTCCTGCTTACATTCCACATTCTAACAAGAGTAGGTCAAGCGATGCTCGACCTAGACGAGAACTAAGTGCCTCTGGAACCAGTTAGGTACAGTTATGTACCACATGGTCGTCCTCTTGGTCGCATTTGCTCGGTGATTGAGGGCCTCTCTGTTGTTATCTCTGCAGCGCACACCGCACAGCATATCAGGTCCTGGCACTTGTGCCTTCCACATTCGACTGTCCTCATCGCAATTGTTCCAAGTTCTCTTCCATAGTTCAATTCGGTTCTGAGTTCTAGCTCCACTTACTCTGCTGCTCCCCGTCTGTGGTATGCGAATTCGCTCGTGCTGAACTTCCTTGACTTCTGAATCCTTGGCTGATCCCTGATAGACGTTCGTGTGACGTTCGTGCCTCAAAATACTTTTCTTGACATAAAACCTAGTCTCCACATAATTACTCGTTTTTTTTTTTTGTATAGAGGTGAGATGAAAATCAAATAAGCTTTGATGTTCGGTTCAATCTAATCTTTGATTCCAAGTTCTAGGTGGCTTTTCCCTGAATCCATGACAAACCATTTACATTTCCAGAACTGTTCCACACCTTTTCTCGTGTATCGCTCTCCTTATCGCGTCCCGTTGTTCGCAAAAGAGCAACGGCTTTTTTCCTACTCTGCAAAATTTTTCCTCACAACCTATATTATTTCTCGATACTGAATCAGACCACAGTTTAGGGTAACCATGTCCTGGAGGGTGAAGGACGTGTATTCGGATCGGTGCATACTGCTCACCGGATCGACGGGATTTTTAGGAAAGGTAAAGCTGGTCTTCTGGAATACGCTCGAGTTAACCCAAATAATATCACTGCAGATTTCCTCCTCTGCCTTTTTGATCTTTACTAGGATTAACCACCTGTTGCATTTGGTTTTTATCTGAGACGCAAAGAACTTTTTTTTCTGGCACAAAGAGTGCAGAGACGTCATTGTCACAGGGGAATCTGTAGAAAGAAGTGCGACACTGTTTTAACGTACATAAGAACTCATATTTGCTAGGAAGTCAAGTGTTACATATAATTCTTAGGTTCTTGTGGAAAAAATTCTATGGGCTGTCCCGAATGTTGGTCAGATATTTCTTCTTATTCGTCCTGCAAAAGGGATGTCACCAAAGGAAAGACTGGAGAAAGTTCTGAAGGTAACTGCGGACATTGCGAGCCAAAAAAGAAGGAAAAACCTACGGAAGAATTTGTTTCAGGATCCACTATTCAATCGTATCCGCGAACATAAGCCACACATGTTTAGTAAGCTAGTGCCGATTTCTGGCGACCTCATGGAAGACAACCTTGGGCTCAATCAACACGACATGCAGAATATTTGTGATGAGGTTCATTTCAGTTCTATGCTTCCATTATATTTCCTTGTTCTGCGAACTTCGTAACTTCGCCAGATAGCAGCCGAGCAGCAATCCCCGATATAGCGCAGTAATGCGCTTTGTTTCGGTTTATCTCGAAAAGAATCAGCTGATCCCTCTAAGATTACTGACAGACGCATAAGTTGGTAAACTAAAACGTAAAGTGAATTCTGTGAGATGTTTTAGCTGCTGGAAGATGAAAGGAGGTTTTTTTTAGGTGAGCATTGTCATTCACAGCGCTGCTACGGTGAAATTCGACGAGCAGCTCAAGGATGCCGTGGAAATGAATGTGGTCGGAACGACGCGGCTTGTCGCTTTATGTCACAAAATGAAGAATCTTGTTGTAAGTTCATGATTAGTACTTGATAGCAGTCATCTGGCTATTCTTTAGGAATCTATTTTGTTGAATTGGGTACTATTAAATTACTATTTAAAGAAACTATTAAATGAATTGGGCATAATTCGAATTAGGTTTTGAATTCATACCCGTATCCGATCACACATCCGTAATCCGTACTTCTACATGTGCACGAAAAAATAACTGATTCATACATCCACATTTATTACCATGGATCAATAAGTTTTCTGATCAAAGTTGTACTACCCCGAAGGCATACCATCAACGCTAACCTGTGATGGGTGGTCCTTAGCGTGACATGTCACACCCGGAGGGCATCACCCCTCCAAGAAGAATCCATAGCACCGACTATGCATATGGAGGCCACTTTGGAATGAGTGTCATTATCTAGGAGATTTATAGCTAAATTCGTAATTCGTGGACCAATTCTTTTCAGCAATGGCGGTTACTTCACAGATAACAAGAGGTGATACCACTAGTTAGGTGAGCAGCATAGAAAAATGAGTGTAAAACATAGGAAAGTCCACTATGTTGGTCTACGAACGTGACATTATTGCTTGAGTTCTGTTTGAAGCTGATTTTACTGCTATATTGTCAAAGTAGTTCCAATGATCTTGTCATTACGTGAATATTGAATATAAAATTTTTCAATAGCCCTACTTTGTGGATTCCAAAAGCAACTGGAACAATATCCCACTTTCTTTTTTTTTTGTCATAATAGCGTTTTCTTGTAGCAGATGGCATTTGGAAGGCCAGTCCCCATAACCATGAATGTCCCTTGGTAGATGGTTACCTATCCGCTCCTCTGAATCGGACGAATTCTAATGATACAAAGTGATTATACTCTGTCCAAGCGAATTGTCCCAATCAGTGATCATTGCGGTTGGCAGCAATAACCAGACATCCTACCTGAGAAACTCGTTCACTTTGAATTAGCGGCAAATTTAGAACATTCCAGAGAAAGTTCGTGAATTTCGTCACTGGAGTAATTTTTTCCTGATGCGTTCTTAAGACGACTAAATTCCACCTGCATAGAAAACGCTGTTTAACTCGTCAGGTGCTACTTCCTGGTCAGGACAGGTTATCTTGTGCTAAAAGGTTGTACTAACTAGGTGGAACTAAGTGGACATTCGATGATGTCACTTACGAAAGTGATGTCACTGATGTAGGAGAGAAAGTGGTCGAAGACGAGATTTGCACTCAAATTTTTGATTTAACTGCATGTTTCGGAATACGGAGGCTTTCAACTCATGTTTGCTAAAACACAGCCAAATTAGGTTTCGAAAACGGTAGTGACCGTAGAAGAAAGTGTGGGGCCTTAACTGTACCATGTACTCTTTCTAGGTGTTTCAGGATTTCCACATTTGGGGTGCTGTCTCGGTTGTTTTCAAGAGAAACTTTCCTTGTACCATGTGGGATTACATGCACTTAAAATAATATTATTAACGGTGAAAGAATAGGTTTTTAGTGATTTCTCTCAACTATTATCCATACCATAAGACCAGCCAAGGAACAGCCAGCCGTCCTCTGTTCCTGGTAATCGATTGCACAGCGCTTTATGACCAAACTATACTACAGCTTCCGGCCGTAGTGATGAAACACTCCTACTGCCCGTCCCTTCTTATCAGGCGGTTCCCTCTTGGTTAACCTTTGCCCTGACACAGCTTGCTAGCCAAGCATTGAGTACATACTGCAGAACAACTAATCGGAGAAATGGCTGCTCTTATCGAGAGCACTCAGGGCCTTGATTTCAACAGGAGCCGCAGAAGAAAATTCGTAGCTTATAGAGAGTAGTAAGATAAATTTCAGGCACTTGTCCATGTTTCCACTGCTTATGCTAACTGTGATAGAGCGGAAA
Source organism: Ancylostoma ceylanicum (assembly GCA_000688135.1). Classification (NCBI taxonomy): domain Eukaryota; kingdom Metazoa; phylum Nematoda; class Chromadorea; order Rhabditida; family Ancylostomatidae; genus Ancylostoma; species Ancylostoma ceylanicum. The sequence goes on along the minus strand of JARK01001350.1, from coordinate 1,013,378 downwards.
CTGAGGAGAAGGTAGGGTTGGCTACATAGGATCCATACATATTGGTTTTTATATGGAGAGTTCAGGTGTATGAACCACCCGTTGCTCCGCAAAAATTACTGGAAGCCATTCGGTGGATGGACAACGACATGATTGCTTTGGTAAGAAGACGGTTCGCACAGCTTCTTGCAAAATTTAATTTATAGAAATCAGATGTATGTGCACAGTTATCTTGGAAGTAATCCTGGAATTCTATAGTAATGCCTGGATCTGTTTTTGTTTTTCTTTTCTGTTTCGGATAAAAGTTAGAAGAACTTATCAAAGTAATTGGATTTTATCCAAACTTGTACGCAATGAAAAAAAAACCTTTTCTTTTTTTTCAGATAACTCCCAAACTGCTTGGAAATCGACCCAACACGTATACCCTGACAAAGGCTCTTGCTGAGGTAAGCGTTATCCATGAAAAATTTGTTAACAGGCAATTAACTGAGGCTTGCAATTGATCAGACGCAACTGGTCGAAGATGCCAAACAGCTCCCCGTCATCATCATCCGGCCATCCATCGTCGGTGCGATGTGGAAAGACCCACTTCCAGGCTGGACGGACAACATCAATGGACCCACCGGTATTTTTGCAGCGGTGAGTCTGAGAGGCGGAAATAGGTTGCTTCAGCAGCTACTAGTAGAAATTTAGGTAGGCAAAGGAGTGCTGACGAATATGTGTGGAAGTGTACATTCGAAGGCGGATATTATTCCTGTGGATATTGTTGCCAACATGATTATTGTTGCTGCTGCTCACAGAGCCACAACTATGCAAGTTTCAATTCTTATGGTTTTTGGCTTCAATCCTCTTATTCATTCAGAAATTTTTCACTACTAGCTGGACAAAGAAATTCTCTGAAAAAATCATATATGGCTCATGAAATCGGATGTGGGCGTTATGCCTGGAATGGGCGGCGAGGACGGGCTCTGTGATTGGCTATCTGAGTGAATTGACCATTCGCAGAGCTCAAGCGCGCTGCCTCTCTATATCCCATGAAATCTTACAATTCAAGGAAGAGACATCATTGTGTGACTCATTTTTTAATACGACTTGAAATTGCTTTGATGACTAATGAACTCATGCATTTGGAGTTTACTGTATATATTTTTTCCTCTTTTCGAGCAAGGATATACATCAGGTGACCGCCCAAGCCCTCAAACTTCGGATCATAGCTTGTGCAAGGGCAAGGAACAAAACTTAAAAAAGCTAGGAATGAAAGCGAACATCCGATAAAGAACAAAGGATGACTTACTGCGATTGACATGCTGTCCTGCTGTCATATGCTTGATTTCACGTCCTGTCATTTTTTACGTGTCTGAAGCCAACACGTAATGTAACAAATGCTTTTATCTTCAGCACAACACCTGCAATCTACATCAGGCCATTAAAGGTCATCATTCGAGTATTGAAATTGAAATCGCCACAGTGCAGAGAACATCCAGAGATTTTAAAGCTATAGGCTAGCAATGAAACGGAAACTTCAACCCACGAGAAGAATGTTCACAAAAGCTTCTGAAGTTACCATTTCCAGATACGATGCAATACCTGTTATGCACTGCGCTTCTGGAGATCTGAATCCTTTGAAATGGGAAAAGGTTGTAAATTTCCTTGAACAATTCTACCATGAGGTGAGCGAAATCCGGATATGTAAGATCATCATTGAAATCCACACTGCTGCTTGCAGTATCCAATGCAAGAGTGCTTCGCAATTCCATCCACGAGGTTCCATTCAAGTCGAAGGATGTTTGAGCTCAATTACTATGTGAAGCACCACATCCCAGCGAGCACCATGGACTTTGTCAGTGGTCTGATTGGAAGGAAATCGAAGTATGTGTTCATTATTCTGTTTCCCAAGCTTTTTTTATACTGCTAGTGTCGGGTAGCAATCCTCAGGCATCTTCTAGCGTTTCCATGTAATAGTGATGCTTGCAACATGATATTATAGCTTAGCTTCGATTATATCTTCTTATGCATCTTTCGTCCCCATTCCCTCCCATAGAAACGTTTCCTTTCTCTCTCTTTCTCATAAATCGTTTTCCTGCTCCAGCATTCTGCATGAGCTTCGATGATTGTTGTTACTGCCTGGACCGTTTCTTTCTCCTGCTTAGACCTAGGCGGAAAAACTCTTTTCCTAGTGTCGTGGATCTGAATTTTTAAGTCCCTCAACCCTCTCCCCCCTACCCAATTTCACATAATAGTTTGTCCGATTACCTTGGATGCCAACCATTTATTATGGATTTATCACCATACTGGTAGTTCTCGACAGAAATGCCTGGAACGAAGTTCATACTCTTTGTGCTGGTAATGAGGAAATGTACGTAAGACATAAGAAGAACACTTACACATGAGGTCTACCAACAAATATTTACTATTTGCTTTATTTTTATTATTTATTTTAAAAATTCTTAAGTTTCCTCCAAGAACTCTATTCAATGATGTAAAAAGAAAGCTAAGTTAATAAGTTGGATGCATCTCGTTGCAGAACAAGCTGAAAATGGCTATATTCTATAAGCTAAACATCATGTGGAAGTTTTTCCCTTCTCGAAATACCTCATCTCTTCCTTTTAGAAATGTACGGTTGTACGCAAAGGTGTGGCGCATGGTGGAAACGTTGCATTATTTCACTACTCATGGTTGGACCTTCCAATCAAAGAATCTGCCAAAGCTGTGGGATTCGTTACACTTTGAAGACCAACAAGTATGTCATTCTCAATTTTTCTAAGTAAAATAACGTCATGTTAACTTCTCTAAAACTAAATTTGCACTTGTGGAGATTAGTTGAATAACCCAGTATCGGCTCCAGTTCCCATTTATTAAAGTTGCTAAAATTTCAGCAGTTCAACTTTGATATCAGACAGCTAGACTGGGATTCGTATCTCTTCGACTATGTTATGGGAATTAAAAGGTATATCCTGAAGGACGATTTGGATCAACTGCAAGTTGCCCGGGCTAATTTAGCGCGGTCAGTATCATTCTATTCATTTCGTATTCCTTGTTTTAATCTCCATTTTGTTCCTGTACGTAATCCTACAGTCTCATCCTTCTCCACACGAGTGTTTTAGGATGCGCTTGTACCGCACAATGTTCACTGCAGCATTTTGGTACATTGTTATTCATTTCTGCGGTTTTGGCCAGCAAAGGAACAAGAAATGGACAGCATGGTTGGTGGCATTCTCCACGTCACATTTTCTACTAAATTACAACTTCCGTCCGAAGATCCCGTTGAAGTCGCTTGAAGAATACAAAAGAACTGCATACTGCTAGTAAGAGTATATTCTCACATATGACTGTTAATAATTTCATAGTATCGATGATAAATCGTTCATGGTTCTCACGCTTCCATTGGCACCGATTTGCGGATTCAATGTGCTTTAACCTCACTTTTTTTCTTTTCTCTTTCACCTGTCATGAATCATCAGTTGTTAATGGTTACTCCAATTCGGACCTATGTTTGTTTCATATTTGTTCATCATTATCATTTGATGTTCTTTAAGAAACAGTGCCATTCACCTGTTCCTCATGAAACTAAACGCAGCGTTGAAATTCCACGTACAGTACTGGCTTAGATTTGTTAGGTGTACAACAAAGCCCGCTATCGAAGACCACACTAGTTTGGTAGTTATCTTAGTTGCACAGCCACAGGCAGCTCGTCGCTCTGCGTCCTATGTCAGGGAGATTATTTGATTCATCTGTAGCTGAGCCTAATAGTAAGCGTTAAAAGTTGGGGCCATCCACGGCTTTAAAAAGACAGCGACTAGACAGCAGTAGAAGAGCTTTGACTCTCTATGCCACCTCCTACAACGCTTCGGTCGACGTTCTCCATTTTGTGAAAATACTGAGGAGGATGAAGCGTCCAAACTCTAAAAAAATAGCAGACAATTTCGATTAATCACTGCGGATATGTTCTTCTTATATTTAATGCAACTAACAACTGTGTCATCATTACTGACAGGAAGCGCACCGGAAACGTGAAGAGAAATTTGGCGATGTAAGTCATAATGAGGCAAGAAGGGACGTGCGATGCTTCCGTAATTGGCTCCTTCTTAGGATGACACGATCGTGTGATTCCTCCCCGCCCTTGTTTCGTCCCATACTGACCCACACCCGAACTTTGGTACGAGACATTGGCATTGGTAGTATTGGCCAACCTTCATATATGTTTTGGATAGAAATTTCTAGAAACAATCTTGAAGAATCTTTTCTTCTACATAAGGACAGGTAAGGGTCCAGATTTTGCTAGACCCACACTGCAGGAATCTTGCAAAATCCTAGATATAGATATTTTGGCTACCTCACATAATGAGTGGCGGAATGTTAGATACAGTCTCCAAGGATGAAAGCGAGAGACTTAGTGTTTTGAGGATTCTGCGGCGGGACCTGCGTGTTCCGGTGGTGCTCCCGCAGCCAGCGGGTGAGACAGTGTTGATATGACTTTCAGGATGGATCCAAAGTTGAGTATTACAGTGTTTGGGATTCACTGCTTAGAACTTCCCCCATGATCCAACTCAGGTAGTACAGGAAGGCATACGACAACGCTTTGCACAGATTTCTGAGTGCAATGTGTGAATTGCTTCCAGATATAATCCATTTTTGAACGTGAAAGAGCAATGATATGAAATAATGAAAAACTGGGGGAATAAAGGAAAAATACGCAAAATCTGCTTGGATTTACGTGGATTACGACTTCGACACTGATTTCGTTAAGATTTTCGTGTATTTGTTTCGAACCTAACTTCCCGGAAGAAAAAAAAGTTACGAAGAATAATCGATCGTTCTCTGTTCTGTTTGAATTATAATAATCTGTTTGAATTTCTCCATCTGACTAGGCTCTGGCTTTGGTCCATGGGACCTCTAATCGCCTCGATTGATAACTACATATCATTGGCAATGGTTGAGGTCTATTCTTCCGTTAATTCCTTTCACATTTTTCATATTTCCAAGCCCACTACACAATTTACTGCAATCAAGGGTCCAGAAGGCACAACAACCTACATAGTCTCTACTTTGTAACTTGACCACGGAAATACCGCTGAAATGAATTATGTAGAAGTATGCATGTAGAAGTATATTTATACAAAATACTAGTCGGCAACTACTACTCAAAACTGATGTTGAATACAGTTCCTTTTTCACATTTTACCACCTAGGCCTTGAACTGTAGGTATATACTAGTCATTACTTCCCAGTTTGACTACTTATAAATTTCCATGGAAGTCTTATGTCTGCTGTGAGTCCAAATAAATTTAAGGCTGGCTGTGAGTTCTATGAAAACCGAGCAATGCATTGAAGAGGCACTAATGGAAAAAGAAGAAGGGTTCGGAACAATCGGAAATGGTTCGGGAGGTTCAGATAAACCTTGCAAGTGCTTGTGTTTGTACGAGTTGCTGAGAAGCCTGCCTAATCCTCGTCTACTCCTGCAGGATAATACTCATATCATTACGAATCTTGGCTAGGATGAGTTTAGTACAAGCAGTAATCTCTTTCTCTCAAGATTTTCATCGGCGTGCCATTTCGTATTTAATTCAAAGGTCAACGGAACCATCCTTCGGCTCCGTTATCTTTTCTATCAACACATCTTCCCCTGTATTGTAGAGTGAAATTTCACATCTCCCTATTCTTATCAGATATCAGGCAAGATATCATTTAGAGAGCTGATGTTTTCGAGCTCCAGAGAAGTGGTTGGTTTTCTTTCAATGCTGTAGCGGTTTGTAAAGTTCTCCAGTTCTTCTCCAGTTCCCATTTCAAATCAAGACTTCACTAATTTTTTACCGACTAAAACATTCTTGAGACACATCTAACAAAGTAAGTAGAAACTGATAAAAGCAGAAATCTGCTGGAGCGATTGTTAAGATTATAAGGCTACTGTGCACAAGTGTAGACGTTTAGCCAGAATAACTTACGCAAGTTCACCACCGATGTTGTCGCAATGCCAGCATTCAAGATTCCTACCAAAATTCCCATGCATATCAACACATATAAAAAATAAACTTTTCAAATATGAAACAGACTGTATCGTATATTGTGGGCACTGCCTGGTGCAATTCCAACCACTTTCTCAGAAAAATTTCTGGAGGGACCGCAACAGAAAGAAACCTTGACCATGCTGTAGGGAAGCGTGAGGCACAGGATTAGAGACCCGCAAGGACCGCAACAGGTAAATGTCACGGAGCTACCAGTTTGTCCCACCCTTCAGTTGAACAGATCTGGGCCCGAAATGGAGCCACGTGACACAGAATCTGCCAGACTTAATCAATTTCTTCAGGACCATAGAAATGAACCCTCTACCTTGAGGTCCTCATACTACCTGCCCCGGATCCCTGTCGGATTCGTTCGTTTTGGGTTGAGTTACTCATCCAAACCCTGGTATGATTAGACTAGTATTTTGCGTTCAGATTCTGGGAAAAGAATCTGGGTTGAGGACTTCTCTATTTTCTGCAGTGGGAGAGCGGCCGCGAACCCGCCAGGAGGAGAGTTCCGTGCCGAAGAGTTTTTCTTTTTTTTTTTTTCTGAGGAATAGGGATATTTTCTGTTCTCGTATTGCCATTTTTCGAGTTTTTGTCTGTCATTTGGAGCATCATTGAGTGCAATCAAATAAACACATAAATAAATTAATTAATAACTATAATAAATAAGTGTAATGAATAAATAAATTAAATAAATAAATAAAATAAATAAATAAGACCTCTACTACATAGGTTCTGAGTACCAGTGATGCACGTCTTTTCTGAACGACGGCCGCATACACGCATAAAAGTGTGAGCAGCCTATCAGCATTCAGATGTACAGTTATTATTGTTCTGAGACATCCTCAGGAAACATTTCATCCTGGAAAGACAAGCATTTTCTTCACAGCTATCATTATTCACCAGAAACTGATATTCGATCTGACAAGCGTGTGACTCAGAGGTTACAGCAAAATCGCGATGGGCGTTCCTCAAGGCACAAAGTCAGAAAAGGTCACAGTTTCTTCAGAAATCTGTTCGAATCCAGTCTATCTGACTGGAGCTACCACCGTGGGGTGGTAGCTACGGCTACTGGGTCGTCCTGGATGATTGCCACTAGGTGTAAGAACTTCAATTTTTTATTCCCAGAAACCTGCCTCTCCAAGGTCTCCACTTTTGAGTCCATCTATTCCTGCTAAAATTGTGATGCATTGCTGGGCCTATTACAAGGTTAGAAATTTCAGGACATGCCTCTTCCAGCACTACCCAATTGGTGCTGTACAGAAGTGGGATGCAGCACCGTTCGTGGTCGTGCTAGAAGATGCTGTTCACATTTCCATACATATATTTCACCAGCACTATCAGAGCTTACGTTTTCGCATAGCTGGAAACACTAGCCTCTGATGGAGCTGGTGACGTTTGTAGCTCCTTTTTTTTTTACCCACATACTTCCAATATTGCCTTTGAAGTGAAATCCAGTTCTCTACAATCCTGGAAACTTAACCGTTTCCAGAGTTCTCGATTACACAAATTTATGGCATATCTCTGGCATTTCTAGATTCAGGAAAGGAGAAGTGTATTTCCAAACGTTTTCCACACCTTCGCCTTTGTTGATCACTAGCAATTTTCACTTACTTAGCAATATCCCACCTACATACGCAAGTTGTAGACCCAATGTTTGCTCATACGAAGTGGAGAAATGTCGCTGTAACAGGTAGCAATATGCTCATCATTATATTCTTCGGGAATAATGCTCACTGGTTATCCAGCAATGTAATGAGCATACAACTTTCTGCGCTACCGAAGTGGTGCTACCTGAAGATGTGGCGTAACACCCTTTGAGGTCGCGTAGGAGGTGTTTGGCTCCTTGCTGTTCTTTATTATTTATATATTTCCTGATTTGTTCATTGTTTATCTGCTTTTTTATTGAATTATTTACTTATTTGTTTCAGCAAACGCTCCTCTTCAGGCCACAAGTCTCCCACCTGAGAGCTCGGATTATAAAAAAAGTAAGTTTTGTCTGGAAACAACAGAATTGGAGGAGGTGAACACTATTTGAGAAGTTTGCCAAGATTACATCCTTCTGAGCAATTCAATAAATTATTAAGTATGCTCTGAACAGAAAACTCCTCCTCTTAGGAAGGCACTGTTTAGTTTCCAACAAATTATGTGGGACCCTATGAAATAGTAGACTCTACGTCGTTGAACCCCACCAAAAAACTATTGAGCTCTCTTTTAGCCTTTTTTCCCTTAAAGGCCGGCCCATTCCATAGACGAGATGTGCACCGTCCCTCGTCTTGAGTAGATGACACGTTTCCCTCACTATCACCTTCGCTCTCCGATCTTACCGCCTCAACAAGGTCCGCTACATATTTGACAGTTTTTGGATTTGATGACCACACAGTTTTCTTCCATCTGATTTGGAGATACGTAAATGCTCCAATCCTTTGGCAGAGAGGATTTCATGGCATAAGAAAGAAGAGAAACGTAAAGTGCTTGTTGTCCTCTATTTGTCGTGGATAAGCTGTTAAAACACTGCTTCTCTGGTACACCAACTGCTTCTATGGATACCAACTGCTCGGATACGTAGGGCTAAGACTCAGTGCCGACGTCTGAATTCAAAACCACCATGAGAAGACCATTCCAAGGCACGCAGCTGACGAGTTACCGTGATTACACGACTTCGTGGCTGAGCTTCGTTTTATTTCTCCTTAAAATAGTTTCCACATACTATCCGTTGCTAGGATCCGATGATCAGGAAAATGAGGTAAGATTTTCAATGTTTTGACTGGGATAAGCCGTGAAAAACTATTATGAATCTCACCATCCCGATCATAGGACACTGACTAAGGGACAGCTCAGCCTCGCTATGTGTGATCCTAGCGAGAATTCACATATCGAGCTCTATTTGATCCGCGAGCCACGAGTGCTGAACGTTCATCCTCATGGACAAGCATTGACCACCTCAAAATCCTGAGAATTTCTCCTCGTTATGTCCAAAATTTCAGTCGGTTCCCTGGAAATATATTCATTAATTATTGACCGAATCATCTTATTTCTGTGTTGTTCCCTTTCACTGATATGACTTTTGTCAGTCGGATTTGACGACACACCTCGAAGACATTCTGATAGTGGTGCACTTGTGTCGTTTATTGCTACTACCTCGTTATGGAATGTTTTATCAGTATTTTTTGTGTGCACGTTCTTAGTGTCCACGTGTACATATATGAAGATGTTATGTGATAACTAACATTTCCGCTCCTGCTGCTGTTCGTAACTTAGAGGTGAGTGTAAACTTTGGAGACCGATAGCACTCTTTCTTTTTTCTTGGATTGTTGGACACTTCCCACGCCAAAGCGTCGGATGCGCCGCTAACAAAAGAATATTGGGCTGCAACTCTAGCTGTTTTTCCTGTTCACCGGAGCGAGCGAGTTCAGGATTACCCCGAAAGACGGATCCCATCTTATTTTCATGTCTGAGAAATTAGCAGATTCCATACTTTCTGGAAAAGTTATAGCAACAGTTGCGCAAATTTTATTTCCAAAAAGCACTCTAAGCCCTTTCCTGACACGCGATCTGTACCAGTTCCTTACCGAAAGTGGTGATGTGCTTTATTATCACTGCGAATCTCACCGCACGAAGTAACTGAGAGATGTTGACCGATGCCGCAGTCATGACGGACAGGGTGTGGAGAGCCCCGCCCAAATTCTCTTCAATAAATGCACCCCCAAAATTGAGTTGTTCTTACTACATATTTCAACTTTTAATGCATGCTGCTGCAGTCGACGTGGTAAAATGATCCAGAATCTGTTGATATCTTAAACATGATAAATGAGGTGGGAGTGTGCCCTTAAGAGTTGTATGTGCATATAGTGACAGTTTCTTTCAGCTCACCTGGTTGAACTCCCACTGTTCTCATAGGTGGAAAGTGTCCACAAACATTTTTCCAAGCCATAATCCTTTTGCCAGTTACGGCGGTGCGCGTGTGTGGTGCCGTTTTGTTTAGAATTGGAGGTGGTATACTTATATTTAAGGTGCTTCACTCCGCATGATTGACGAGGACATGTAGAGTTACTATCACATAAGAGAAAAAAGTTCTTAAAAGTCTTGAAAAGGTGATGACTGTACACGGGAACAAAGGGAAGCATATATTTCACACATTTTCCAACTCCAACACTCAAAGAAAGCCTACGATGAGATGATCCTAAAAAGCAAGGGTCTGGAACCGCACTGTTCAAAGAGGTTTCTCTTCATTCCTGATGTAAATATTCTCCAGGCATGCCTCTATCCGACTATTACTACTCGTGTCATTCTCATGGATTTCATAAAGTTTCATTGAAGGGCTGCACAACTGACACCTATGAGCACTCCAGAAAAATACGGCTGGCATGAAATTGGGAAATGTTGCAGGCTTTGGAATAGCAGTGGGTGAAATAATTATCCATATAATCGACTGATTGAAAAAATTTCCTTTCTACTTGTGGAAATTACTGCACCGGGTTTATTCCACAGTCTCTGTGTGGACACCTACATAACAGAAAAGCATGTCTCAGCAATTTTAGATGATAGCAAATGTTTTAGCCATTGTCACCTCCACACGTATTCCAAAAAAGAGTGTTGATAACGAATTTGTCTCAGAAATCCAAAAATCACATTTGGGAATGCCATTAACTTCACCACTATTCCACCCTTTTCGATTACATCCCATCTGTTTCTCTGTGTCCATCCGAACGTCCTAAGCCGTTTTCCAAATACCATAAATTATCACCGTGTGCTTGGCAGCTTAACGCTCTTATCTTCTTCCCTTTCATCCTTATCTCATAATGAGGCTGAGTGCAAGGAGAATTTCCCTCGTACAAGTGCTAACGCACCATACATCTCCCTTCATGCTGCCCGCACGGATTTTTTCTACATTTCTTCCAACGAACGTCCAACGTACGTACGTGCACTCCACTGCCGCGCTAGTTTGAAGTCGTGTTGCGTTCGACTCGACACTTCTCTTTGACAATCGGTTTTCAGCAATACTTGTACACGACGAAAAACTGTAATCTAGCGGTGTCTGCATTTTTGGGAGGGAAAAACTGAAAAAAGTTGTCACGTCAGCATCAGATAACAAACATGCCTTCTCCGAGCAAATGCCTGGTAACTATGGTTTCATACGTATTCCAATCTCTCCCCTGTTGTTTATAGCGGATTCGAATGTTTCCACCAAAAATTTGTACCCTTGTCATAATCATTACTTCTTAGTCGGGTGGGTGAGATCCAGATGCAAGCGCATGAGGGCTTTGCACGAGTTGCTACATTTCCTACTTTGAATCATGATGGGTTCGCCTATCTTCTCGCTCGTGTTACGCTTTTTCCTGTAAAATCCAAGAATATGTCCTCCTGAAACTGCCTCACATGGAGGTCCTCAGACAGCTGAAAAATGCAATGAGTTGCACTGGAATCGGGAAATCGCTGCTGGTTTTCTTTCATCAATGAGAAAAAAAACGAAGGAATTAACCGTTTGCTGGTTCTTCCAAGGTGGGGAGCACCTGAGAAAGGAAATTGCGCGATTGGGCGTGTAGATTGCCTTTTCACAGTTGAGACGTCCTATATAAATATTTCAAGGGCTGTACACGCAAATCCATGCAGAGCACGCCTGAAGGTAAAACTCTAGTATTACGCTACACTCTTCTTATCCTGTACCCTCGCAAGGAATTCCCACACCGCACCGCCGCAAATGGATACACAGCCTAACCCATAAGGTTCCCTAGGTTAGCTCTACATAACTTCTTAGCCTCTCATCTCATAATGCTTCAGTTACCTGGACAACGCTGGAACTTCCGCAGGACGTCGGTAGATGAAGCGCTGGGCCGAGTGCGAAAATGTTCATATGTTGCTGTCGTGAAACTGACAGGTTCTGGCTCACGTCTCATTTTCCAGTACTGGCGAGCTCTCTTTTATTTTAATCCTATATGAAATTCTATCCCACTGCGGAAGTTCCGGAGTGTTGAGCTTGAGAACTGAGTTTCGGCATATTTGACTTTCGGAATTTCTTTTCCATAGGCTGTAAAGCTAGAACGGTCATAAAGTTCTCAAGATAATTTGCGTTCAAAATATTTGAAATACTTACTAGAAGTATTCGGTTAAAATATAGTTTTCCGTGGGAAGCCGATTTGTGACAAAACCTACAACATGCTTGGAAAATGAGTCATCATTAAGGTTATTGAAAAATGTAAGCTAATCAACTTCTAGTGTGTGCGAAACGATCGACACCTGACTGTCAGAGTATTTTAAGATTAACCTATCCAAAAGAGGTATAGGAACGTTTGAACATTCGTTTCTTACTGTATGCGAAATACTATCAATAATGATTTTTAGTAAAGTCAACGTAGAGGACGTTTGTGCGATATGCACTTAGTTTATTTTCAATGTAGTCGCACTCTGGATGCAATGGAGGGAACACGTATCACTCCAACACGTCGTAATGACAGCTCTGAGTTGTCCTGCGTTTAGTGCGGGGGATGTCCGAGTTGCCGATCTATGCAAAAATACTTAGCTATCTTCGCGCAAATGACGCACTATACCTCGATTTTGTTTAGTTTCATTAGCAATGTTTTTGTCTACGTATCCATGGATAGATAAAAACTGTATGCGAATGGTATAAACTACTCTGTACTCATAAATAAGCGAACTGTTGAACACTATAGTGACAAACTGTTGGCAGAATTCAACCGCAACGAATTAAATTAACTCCAACGGTGGCATAAATGAACTCGCTCTGAACTATGCCTCCGTGTGGGGTTCCAAGGAATAGCTGTAGTTACCTGGAACCGCCCGGAATCTTTCCATCAGCAGTTCTGATCACTACAGGGCTCAGATCCTCGATTAGACCATGTCTTGCCGTCATCTACTAACGCAGGATGTTTCGGCGCGCAAAATTATGCTAGACGTTAAAGTAAAGTAAAAAGTAGCTTATCTTCGCTGAATAGACGTAGGACAACCTTCATCCCGCTGTTCTCATCCGGGGCTCACCTGCAGTTGGATTAATCCTCGATGTTCCGGAAAATGCAGCACCTCAGTACTCGCGATTCGTCATCCCGCGGACCGCCACGATCAATAGTGGTCGCCCATTTTTTGCAGCAGGCGCCTGCAACGACCACCCACTAGGCGTTCATCCTTGACCACTGGCTATGGCCCCTTCCTCGTTACCTCCCTCATTGTTCCATTTGTCCTTATTCCTACTCTCTGGTATCATATTCCCGCTGTAATATGCCTACTTACTTGCTGAGTTTTCGTTATCTAGGACGGGCGCACCAGAAGAAGGCATGCCAATCAGTGACGATACATACAAGATCATCTTCGAGTGAGTTTTGTTCGTCTATTCTCTAGAATGTTTTTGTTTACCTTTCATTGAGCTGTTTCTATTAAGTGAGATCGACGCTCGTCAGGATGAGTTTGTCAAAGTTCTCAAAGAAGCTGTTGCTATCGCTTCTGTCTCCAGTGACCCGGAACGTCGTTCTGACTGTGTGAAGATGGTGATGTGGACGAAGAAGGTTTGTTAAGTCATGCATTTCTTCTTCCCCGCTTATTCCCTGTAATTTCTTTGGGATCGTTCTGTGGGCGTAGTTTGGTGAAGTTCCTTGACTCCTTTCAACAGGAGTACAGAACATACATTCCCTCGTTCTCTTGATATGATGTACATCTTTTCTTTCTATCTTATCACCCATCTCAGCCTTTGAACTACTGCAATCGTCTTCTTTGTTCATCAACATCATGATTGCGCCTAAGAACTCTCAGCTTGTTGTTGTGTTTGTAAAAAAAAAAACGTGTTTTTGAGGAACTCATAGTTATTTTCCTCGTAAATGGGAACGTTGGGCTGTGATCTATCACTTTGGAGGTCTTGACCTCTGGAATGTTCACAACCTTGTATTTCCAATATTTTAATAAGTTCGTGGGAACTAGATAACGTCAGGACATGTTTGCCAAATTTGTATCGCCAAACTTCCTGAATTTTGAATTTATCAAGCAACTGACGACGTTACTGTTCTCCAGAATGGAATTCTCTGACTATTTGAGCTCATAGAAACATAAATACATACTTGGTGATGAATTCAGTTTTTTTTTTTTTACCATCACATTTGTCTAACACAGAGCATTTTGTTCAACACCTGAACAACGCACGGTTCGACCAAAACTGTGTAGTGGAATCGTTCGACGTTACGTCATTGTATACAAATGTACAGAACGATGAAGCTCTGCAGGCCTTGTCAGAGCTGTTGGACAAACATGCACGTGACATCAACACCTTTGGGCTGAGTAAAGCGCGCATACTGATCCTCATTCGCGAATGCTTGAAGTGCAACATATTTAAGTGGTCTGGGAAATACTTCTCTCAGACTCGAGGACTTGCAATGGGTCAAAGACTTGCACCTGTCCTTGCGATATGTTTTATGTCTAGAATTGAGGAACCAGTGCTTGCTCGCTTACCGATAATGTACTGCCGCTACATTGATGACTGCTGTGTAGTAACATCAACGCAGTCGGAGATGGATGAATGTTTCAGAATTCTGAACGAGCAGTCGCAGTACATTCGGCTTACACGAGAAACTCCGCGTGACGGGTGGCTTTCCTTCCTCAACACCCAGATAAATCTATCGAGCGGTATCATGCGTGTCAAGTGGTACCGAAAGGAAAGTTCCAAGAACATCCTAATTCACGCGGAGTCGGCACATCCTACGGCTGTTAAACGCGCTGTCGTGCGTAACATGTTCAAAACAGCTGCAAAGTTGTGCACAGGAGAAGAAGAACTGTATGAATCAAGAAGATTGGCGCTAAAAATAGCAGGCAGCAACGGCTATTCAACCTCACAGTACCAACGTAGACCATCACGCGTTGATACTGGAAGCCGAACACCGCGAAACAACAAACTCCCACTTTGCCTACCATTTTTCTCGGACAAAATTAGCGCGGCCTTTCAACAATGCATAAATCGAGCTCAACTGCAGAATGATGTTTATTTGGTGAACATTCCCAATGACAACATCAAGAAGCAGTTGGTCCGAAATCGGCTCTACGATAAGCAATGTACAACTGAGCAATGCGTTGTTTGCCCGCACGGTAATATCGGTGATTGTAGTAAGGTGGGAGTCGTATACCAACTGGAATGCATAACCTGCCACGACCTCTATATAGGCGAAACGGGGAGGACACTGAGCGTACGAATAAGGGAACATATGGCCACTAAAAGACGAGGAAACTTGACGTCCCCACTAGGGCGCCATAAAATGGAAGCGCACACGGGTAACGATTTTGATATCAAGTGCACGATACTCGCGTATGAAGACGACATTTCGGCAAGAAAAGCTTTAGAAGCGGCCTGGATTTTTGCCAGAAGTCCAGCAATGAACAACAGAAATGAATGTCTATCATTAACAAGTGACCTTCTCCCCTTCCTATCGTTATGCGGGCTATCGGCTGTAGATTAAATAAGATCCGGACGTTGAGTACAACCCACTCGTCCGCTGCAACGATCACCAGCCAGTGCGGACACTTCCGCAAAGGGTGGAAAGTCCGGTGGGTTCGACCTCAGTCTCGAGCATTCTCATCGTACCTTGCCTTGGACAACGTCGAGAACTGGCAAAGTAAGATGAGACGTTTGGTCGTGTAGAGCACAAATGAATTGCGAGAGCCACTTTCAGACCTCTGAAGAAGACGGTCTCGTCGAAACGTTAGGTCGATCGTAAATAAAGTGTTCCACCGTAACAACCTGGAGCGGCAAAGAAAACTTGTAAAATAATCTGAAGATGCCCAGGTTCAGAGATGAACGGACATGGAAGTTATTCAGTTTTTTTTTTTTTGCTATGGTGGGACTATAAAAATGGTTTTGCTAGACTGTGACGTTCACGATTAGTTTCTAACTTCACCTAGACAGCTACCCTTTTAATTCAGTGAAATCTGTCATTTTTAGAAGTTGGAGTCAGTTGGAGCTACTGTCCAAATTATCGAAAATGGCAAACAGAAACTCCAGAATGGTAAAACAATCGACTTGCCACCCATTCTGTTTGGAGTGCTAGGTTAGATTTTCTTCAAATGACGCAGTTGTACATCTTTTTTGTTGGGATCTCTTGCTTTTGATGCATTTGTGATGTTTCTATAATATTGTTTTTTTTTTCGCTTGAATTCGATTTCCTTCTATTTCTACCCGCTCATTGTTCAGGCAATGATCCAAAGAAGAAGACCGTACTTGTTTATGGCCATCTGGATGTGCAGCCGGCTGCAAAAGAGGTAATTATCAGCTGCCGTCTTTACAATGAAGTGGTTTAATTTCCTTTGGAGTAGCATTTCCCGGCTTGTTAATAATTTCAATTTTTCTTCGACCACCCGAGCGATTTGCAAGACCTAGTTCTCATCATTTCTGTGAATATAATGTATTGTTCCAGGACGGATGGAACACGAATCCATTCGAATTGACGGAAGTCGATGGCAAACTTTTCGGAAGAGGTTCCACTGACGACAAGGTAAAAGAAACCTCTTGCTCTGCCTTTTCTACCACGAAGCTTCATTTCTTTCGTAAATTTAAATTAAATTCTTTATGAACGCTGATAATTTTGTTTTTGTTCAGGGACCAGTCGTTGCATGGGTGCACGCCATTAGCGTTCTACAGAAGAAGAAGGTTCCTATCCCTGTCAACCTTAAGGTATTTTACTCTAAAATTTCCGTTCGATTCATCGGTAGTTGTGTTTGCTGTGCAAACTAATTTCATGTTCCTCCAGTTTGTTTTCGAATGCATGGAGGAATCTGGCTCAGAAGGGCTTGAACAAGCTCTTCGTAATCACAAAGACACATTCCTAAAGGACGTGGATATGACTTGTATTTCGGACAACTACTGGCTTGGGAAGAATAAGCCATGCCTTACTTATGGTCTGAGGTAAAATTTCAACACATTCCCAATAGAACGAATTGCTGAGCAAGTATTTTATGTGCACTACCTTTCCCCAGTTTGGTAAGGTATTTTTTATATTGAATGTAGAAGCTCCTCGTGTGCTTGCTCATTGAATCTCCTTGTAAAATTGTTCCAGAAACTGATTTCTCTGGAGGTAATTCTGCTTCTTAGGGGTATCTGTTACTACTTCGTCGAGATAGGCTGCGCAAAGCAGGATCTTCACTCAGGAACATACGGAGGCAGTATGTTAGTCCATTCTCTATTGTGCTTTCTTGCTTGCTATACATTCTTTGCTTTGGATTTTCGATTTCCGATTTCCGCTGGTACACAAAAAGATGAACCGAATTTCAGCCCAGAAGCCATGAACGACTTGATCTGGGTTCTGTCACAGCTTACCGAAAAGGATGGCACAATAAAGATTCCTCACATTTACGATATCGTAGCACCTGTTACTGATGACGAGAAGAAGATGTACGAAGGAATTGATTTCTGCATGGACGAGTACAAGTAAGCAGAATTTTTCAGTATTGTTCATGCTTATGAAAGTAACCGCAGTTAACAGTTCCGCAAAATTGCGCACGGGAATGAGGAGCTTACTGGAATGGTCTGGGTAATTAGGTGAAAATGTGGACATAATGCCCTGGTTTAGTGCTTTGATGCAGCGGATTTTTCTGCCTTTTTCTGAGGTTTCAATGCCCGGTGAGAACCGGGTTTCCTTCGATTTCTTGTCGATAGAAGGCAAGATTTATTTTACAGGAAAGACATCGAAGCTCACGGACTTCTGAAGCCAACCAAGGAGGAAATTTTGATGAACCGCTGGCGTTACCCATCTCTCTCGATTCATGGTATCGAAGGTGCTTTCAGCAATTCAGGAGCAAAAACCGTGATTCCTAGCAAGGTCCACCATTTCTCCCCAGTTCTTCCAGGTTTTTTTAGCACGCTGCCGCTGCACAGCATTTTTGTCTAATAGTAATTATTCTAGGTAATAGGTAAGTTCTCACTCCGTATCGTGCCGAATATGACACCCGAAGCAGTGGACAAACTCGTCATCGACCACCTGAACAACCTGTGGAAGCAGCGCGGTTCTCCAAATCATTTCAAGTAAACTAGACACATTGTTTGGAATGTTGAAATTTCTCTAAATAATCCCTGATTTATCTAGACCTATTGCCTACCACAGTGGAAGTGCATGGCTCGCTGATTACAAAGATGACAACTTCCGAGCGGGAGCACGTGCAATGAAAAGAGGTAATTGACTGTGTAGCCGTTTGAAGTTCTCCAGTGTTATTTTTTTTTCTAAATTCTATGCATTCATATATCGTCTGCTTCAGTTTTCGGCGTTGAACCCGACTACACTCGCGAAGGTGGAAGCATTCCCATCACTCTTGCCTTCCAGGTAGTTATAACTGTTGCATTTGTTGTTGTCTACCAGCGCTGCCCTGTCCATCCTGTAATTTCGTGCGTTTGAGGATCTTACGGGTCGTAGCGTGATGTTGCTGCCGATTGGTGCCTGCGATGATATGGCTCATTCCCAGAATGAGAAACTGGATCGCTCCAATTATATCAAGGTTGGAATTTTTCCAGAATTTTTTCTGGTGGAAGCGAATAACTACATTCTACAACATTTTTCGATTCCAGGGAACAAAGACTCTGGCTGCGTATCTCCTCGAACTTGCGGAATAACCCGGAGAAGAACATGGTGTTTACTGCAGTCATGGGATACCTCTATAAATTCACTTCAATGGTGTACATTTGATAAATTTGTTGTTTTCGCCTTTTCCTCTGTGTTTCTATGTAGAAGTAAAGCTTGTTCTTAGTGGGAGTTCCAGAAGTTTGAGAGAAAGTTCGTTTAAAAAAACATGTGACTTTTCCTGAAGAATCCTTGGAAGTTCTGGAAAATTAGAGCTAGTCACTGCGTTAATGCAACCACTTTTCTGGTGATTTTGCTCCAGTCACAAATGACTTGCAGTCTCCAACTTTTTTCCGTCCAGAATATGGATGCTTTCATTCAAATCTATTGACATTTTCCCCAACACCTTATCAATCGTTGGTTAATACTTTCAATTTTTTTACTATTACAAACGTGCATTAAAAATCGTAGTATATAAAATTTATTTGGTATTCGGTTTTAAAAGTGAAAGAAGGACCGGACATATGCAAATTGAACTTTAATACAGCGTTAGGTCACAAATGAGACCGTGGTGCTTCGCTCATCTCGCGGTAGTCCTCAAGCGGTTGAGGTTCGCCAAGGAAACGCTTGAAAAATGCAACTGTATTGGGCCATATTTTGTTCTGACCTGCTCCGTGTAAACATGGTTCACCGCCGTAGGCTTGGATGCATCCTAAACGAGCCTACTTTAACGAATAACTGGTAAAAAACACCTATTGAGAGCGCCCACCTGCAATTTTTGCGTAGACGACTTGATGACCGGGAAAATATGGTGGTTCCATTAAATGGCCTCCTGGAGCAAAGTCGACCTCTACATAATGACCGCTTTCTTTGAGTTTCTTCTCGTGCAGCCGTGTGACAAAGACTGTCGGCGTGGAGAGGTCGTCTAATGAGGCCTAAAAATTCTAGAACTATAGTTTCCACTGTTGCTGTCTGAATATTTAAATATTATTAATATTTAATATTATGCCAATATACATTCGTTCCATGAAATACTTGCCTCCGGCATCCACCGCCCGTCTGCTGAGCCGTGCCGCACCTCCTATGCATTATCACGCGTGATGCGACGTGGCTCAGTCGACGCGCCGTGTAGCGGGAGGCAAGTATTTTTTGGAAGGACTATATATTGAAAAAATCTCCGGTTGCAGTACTTTCGAATATTGGGAGGATTTTTTATCAGAGACTTATTTTACTAGCTCAAAGGCCGCATTCAAGCCATTTCATTGGGGAACATAGTTGGAGAAACACCGCAGAGAAGAAGAGTGCAAGAAAGTGCGCAGAAATTTGAGAGGTGCAGAGTAAAGTAGGCAGTGTGCACGAAAACGCAATTATCACCGCGTTTGAAACAGAGTATATAAGTAGGCAAAAGTACAGGGAAAATGTTACTGTTATATGTTATTTGTAGAACTACCATATCCATGTTCTCCTGAAGTGAGTATGGCAACCCACCACATATCTGAAAGCTGTTCGTTTCGGCGCTGTTTCCACCTTCATGTCTGCTTCCTCAGTGACTACCATATATTTAACAGTTTTATCGTAACACATAGTTTGATTGAGATAGTAGAGCATATTCGTAGGAGTGCTGAAAATAGTGGATCTCCTCAAAATGTACCAAATTAGCACTGCGGGAATGCCTTAATCACGTCAAGCTCTCGTCGACTTGTTCTGAATATGCCTACGTATAACTTTGTCGAGCATAAAACTCACTCTGTATAGGGAAGAATCTTGCCGTTTTCTTTAATCCTTGCATATTCACTTATTACGTGACCACCATTGATAGAACAGACAGCTATTATCTAAATCCACACGTGGTTTAATTTCAAGGAAAAGCGCAGGGCGTTGCGAACACGTGAAAGGGTGTTTTATGTATGTCAATGCACGTCGAAAATGGAGGGATGTGGTCTGTCACCAACGAACCCATGAAGGATCATGAAACCTTGAAACCGCAGTGAGGGATGCCATTCGTCCCCATCTTCCCCCAAGTGGAATCACATTTCCATTTCGGGGCATCGGGAACGTTCTACTTTCTTTTGTATAAAACTTTTGTGAGGCTTATTATCTAATCAAGTGAGGCTTTTCCAGCTTGCATCACAGATTATCCACGCTTTTGAGGGAACTTCACTTCAGTGTTTGAAATCTGCATTCGTCTTACCTCAGGGTGCCTAACAGCCAACATATTGACAAGAAGCCCTCCGAATGAGACCCCCTGTATTCCGATTTCTTTTCTGGTAAATGGTAGTGCGATGAGCCAATGAATCGCTTTCTGAAATCGCAACATCATATGACGACGACCTTTGGCACTCCCAATATGAATCCGTTCCTTATCAGTTGAAAGTGGAGACATTTAGAGCACAAAAGAATTCGTCAACATCACCATAAACAAAAAAAGTTTTGATAATGTTCACAACTTATTCGAACAAATATTTAGATAGGTAAATTTCAACGGAAATTAAGAATATTTACAGGTCTCTAGTTCGACGAAATTGTTTTTCGTATTTTGAAAAGACCAAATTCATTGCAGAAAAAATATACCCTGAAGTAATCCAAATCGAGATCATTCAAATCACTGATAAGTGTTTTATACTGGAAGAATGCTAGGGAGAACACGCAGAATCCTTCTGATGACAACGTGGCTCCCTTATGTTCATTAATACCACCACCAGCGCCGGACATGTCGAGAATTGTAGGGAATGGACCATCTCCTGAAGTAATTTCACTCTCGTAGCAATATTCCGAACCATTCGCGCTAAAATTCCAAATTTTTACCAGGTGGTTTGAACAGAGTACCGCACAGCCCATCTTCTTCAATTTCTCTTCGAACCACAGCTGGATGAATCCAACGCTTTATTATTGGTACAGAGCACAGAACTTTACCGGTACAGTCGCGCAGCCTAGTAAATACATAGCATTAGACAATCTTCAAAAACGGGTAAAATCGGTAGACCTACTCGACATCAAATTTGAATGGATTTGGAGGAGTACATTTGCAGTAGTTACCATACCGGAAGTCCTCACATGGCAATAAACCCTCAAATAATCCCATGGGTCGTACTCCTGGAAAGTTTTAAAAATCCTAGGAGGTGCGTAGATAAATTTCAATCGTAATAGGATGCTACCTGAATAGGTTCCTCTTAGGGGAGCCATCGTAGATACATCGATTTCGCCCAAGTCATCTGCGCAGAAGACCCCACGGCTCATGAATGTCCCCATAAAATGGTTGAGCCTGAAAATTTTCAGATGGATTATGAGCACCTAATTTCGTTATGGATTTATATGCATAGTGACGTCCTATTACGGCTAACATATCATTAACGTCATTGTTTTGAGGTTATATCTAAATATGACCAATTAAATTCTCGTTAGCCCTTGAAAACAAACCCTAATCATTCAATCTGTATATTTTCCAGCTCTGTCCTGAGTTGAGGCACTAATATTTCATTAGAGTCATGACGATTCAAACAGAACCGGAACTTGTACATACATTATCTGAACAACAGTATTCTATTAGATAAACGATGTGGTCAGGGCGTTTTCCAGCTTCTATACATAATATAACACAGTAGTATCCCACTCCTTTTCCATTTACATTAATGCGTAGGACAAAATGTCTGGCTTGTTGAAAGCCATTCTCATCTTCTCATAGCTCAAAAAATTTTAGTAAGCTTTTTCAAAGTAAATGCGTTAAGCATGTCACTAAAAACTAGCGCGACTTAACTTCTAAGGGACCGTAAAAGCACACTAAAGTCTGATCACAACTGGTTTAATGTGTTCTGAGTGCTAGGAATGTAGTAAAACTTTTATGCGAGAGCTTGTTTCATTGGAATCCAACACAACTTTTCGGTATTATCCATGCAGAAACTTGTATGCAAGTGTAGTTTAGTGTCAGGCATTTGATGAACAAATAGTGGTGAGCCACTTCCGGAAAGCGCTGATAAGGCGGCGTTTGCCAATGGCCAACTATACGCTTTCCGTTTTCTTTGAAAACGTACCAAGTTACAAAAGAGACATTACTATTTTGTTCTCATAATGGAAGCTACAAATAAAAAACCAAATATGATGTTCTAGGAATAAAACATACAAATGTGCTGGAAACAATGTACCTTAGGAATATTTCGTAGAGTTCATTCGGCACTAAAGAGCTAGCTGTTATATGCAGCTCCTCTTTCATGAGAGTATCCGGCTTGTCAATATGAAGCATGGCGAGTGGCTAATGAGGGACGAGCGTGAGGTGGTGCAGTCAGAGTCTTCTCGCTTATCAATTCACCGCCGAGTCTACAGAGACTAGAGTGGGTTCCTCTGATAAAAGTCCACTGAAAAGAACAATTGAAGAAAGTACTGAATATAAAATTCAACGAAGGAATCCCGTTTACATGATACATGACAATATTGTACTATGACCAGGGTAGCAATAAGATGACAAAATCCACGAAAAATGAAACAATGGTTATTCCACTATTCTAAAAGGTTTCTGCCCCTTTAGAAACGAATAGATAGATTCACAAAATGGGAAGTCCAGTCCGGCTAGCAGATAATTTCTAGTAATTTCTGGGTACAAAATAAGATGTGGTTCGCGTATGACTACATTGAAGAGACCCATCTGGGCCTCTCCAATGTCCTATCACATACCAATGTCGATTTTGAGTTCAGAGATGCTCATTTGAACCCATTCGGACTGGATTTTCCATCCTGTGCTCGATCCAGAGTTATCAGAATGTCCAGAAATCGCTGCGCAACTATCCTACAGCGATTCTGCTCAGAAAATAGTAACAAAGCTTTGGAATAAGAGGAATTTCATGACATGACTGATAACTGTAGATTTGCTCAAACCTACTGAAGTAATTTGATACGCAATCAGCCAACCTAAGGAGTAAACAGGACATCCGAGGTTGATAACAGAGTAAAGAAATGGACTTCTGGTGGCAAATTTACTGATTACACAGTCAGAAATGAAATCTCGAAAGATTCAGAGAAGGTAGATAATACACGAAACAGCTGTGAATAATTCCAATAAGAATTCTAGCGGTGAAGCTGAAAACAAAGAGTGATACCTGGCTGGACTTAAAAAGCTTTCTTATCAGCAAAACTGCGCTCATAAGTCCTGTATGCTGTATCTTGCTCAACTTTTACACGTCATCTAAATGAGAGTGGCCTGGTCCTATTGTACCATCAGATCCTTTGAGAGGAGTCTTTTGCGTGCAGCGCTTTATGATCCCACTAATTGGAAAAATTATTGGATATATAAGCATAAGCAACGTGGAAACCATGTTTTAACAGCTATGTGGGAAAGAAATAGCAACTCGTCGCTATACGTGACGTATCTGCTTCAGAACCGCTGATTGAAAAACCGCATTAGCGAATTTATAAGCTATAGAACATCACGTCTACACCAACGAACTTTGTCGTTTCTTTATCATCTCCTTATAAACATTCCAGTCATTATCTTTTTGAGAAGCGATAACAAAACAGAAATTTTTGCCCACAAATTGGAATTCTACGATGCTAGAACGAACAAATACATAGATTTTAGAAAGGGAAGGCTATTCTGTGAAGGGTGGCCAAAAATCACCCGTGCAGCAAAAGTTACAATGAGCTGCCATAAGTTTCAACGACAGCTGCTGAATTCTTCATTGATTTCAATTACTGGACAATTTCCAGAATATTCCTTAGCAGCAGGAACACCCGCGATTTGAAGCTGACAGATGTAATTTTATCAAATATCAATTCTATAGCTAGAGGTGAAGTTAGCGCATCGTATCTTCCTTGGATATTCCAGCGAGAAGGTCGGCGTACATATTGTAATATTACATTGAAAAGCTGAATACTGTAGTTTCCATTGCCATTACTCAGTTCGCGAAGACATAACTGACATCCTGTTTCGTGCGAAGGTTGAAGATACAGAAGAGCAAATTCATACCTGCCAAAACTTCTTCTGTGAATTAAATAGGTCCAGCACTCCAACAATGGAAGTTAGGAACATTAATTTATTCAGACGAAAGCGATTTTTAATACATAATCCAAAATCTGCTAAGACAATGCTTGGAAGCCCTTTCCCAGATGAAATGGCACAGGCAAGATCGAACCACGACATTTCTATTGCCTCTGATGGTGTTATCCAGGGAGGGAGGGCGTTTGGGTCCCGTCGAAAAATGGGCGTGGCTAACGATGCCTCATGGATACGCACGCGCTGTGCCACTGGTGACAGTCAGGCAGGCTCACATGAACGTATGAAAGCACATGTTATTAGCGTTGTAAAATCAAGAAATTCTAGTAAATCGTTGAAATAACGGTTAAGTGTTTGCTCGTGATTCTCTTCGCATCAAGATTTGAAATGGACAGACTTTTAGAACAACTTTAGAATAATGTGTCTCGTTGTGTTTGTTAAGAATGTTCAGAACTCAAGAACAAAAGGAACAGAATATTTCCTTTCATTCCTAAAACTGAATTCATCCAAAGTTTTCCCCGGAATTTATGCAGTTTCATACGTTCGCATGAGCCTGCCTGGCTGTCACTTACCGCTGGCGCAGAGCGTGCGTATCCACGGGGCATCGTTAGCCACGCCCATTTTTCGACGGGACCCAAACGCTACGCCGCCTTATCCAGCACATCGATCATGTTCCTCAGAAAAAATTCCTTATGCACGATTCTAGCCATCCTTCAGTAAATGCACAAGTAATTCCTGGCCAATCCGTGCTAAAATGCCTCAGTTGATGCTACCTTCCTGCAAATTGTAGTTTGAACGGGAACCTGGAACCCTCACTGGTGAAGAAATCAAACAATCGTCTAGCGCTCGTGGAAAATAATTCTGTACTGTTGTTTTCTTGACAGTCTTTTCCTTTTAACAAGCTCCCACGGCCTATTTGCGAAAAAAAAAAGAAAAACACTTTTCTTCTGACATCTCCTGAAAGCAATGGTGTGCCAACAAGAGCTCTGAAGTGAACTTCATTCATTGCAAACAACAAAAAAAGCTAACGAATGATACTAGTACGTAGGCACAAATTGTCAAGAAAGCATAGTGAACTATACATGCAACAGAAAGCGAAATCACATATGGTACAATAGCAATGATATTGTCGTAATACACAAAGAGAACAAGAAAACTATACAAAAATCACATGGAAAGAATGCTAGCCGACTTCTGAATGGAAACAGAGGCAAAACTGCGCAACAACTCAAAAGCTGTACATTCATTTACACCGGAATACAAGGGTTTTGGTTTTTGGTAGCGGGGAATTGATAGCAGGACACGTATCTGGATACAGCAACCACCAAGGCCTCGCAGGCAAAAACTTCAACAGAAAAAAAATGACGGAAGCAAATACAGAGAAAAGTGAATGATGGGTTTCGATTATAGAAATATAATACTAATCTCCTATCCAAAAGAAAACGGTTACTGTATACTGACAAGTTGATAATGAGATTGAATAAGAGGCTACAGCGAGCTCAAGCTAAGAAGACATTTGCACCTGTAATCGTCTAGGAACGACTGAGTTAACTGATATCTTATCACAGGAAAGCGAGGCAATATGTGAAAGCCCTCGGGGAGGCGAATTCAAGTTAGTGTCTTAATGTTGTCCGCTACCACCTGGGACCTCTTCATCCTTCCATTTATGGCGTTCATCCTGATAGACGTCAGGCCTCAGTTGGGCACGAAGACCTATAATTTAAAATTAGCTGGTAATGAACGAGAGAAGTTAACGCCAACAGGAGCCGGTAATTCTTTCTGCGGCAGAAGAGGAACACTTGAAAGAAAGAAAACTTGGATAAAGAGACAGAAGTATCATGTTAGAAAATCCCATAGACAGCGAACCTCCGAGCAGCTGGTAACCAATTTGAGTGCTGACAACGAGTGGGCGAATGAACGTCTTCGGGGCCACATTGAGAACACTGCGGAAGGATGACTGTCCAGAAGCACGATCTTCCTGTGCAGCTAATTCTAGGTCGTCGCGTGCTTGCCGATAACCCTGGAAGTTTTGACGTGCATTGTGGAAGAACAGAGAAATCTGCACGTAGAGTGTTATCTACAACTCACATCTGACGCAATGTCGTATGCAAGCCTCATTCCGTGACGGAGATCGGTTGGTGCAGCTGCTCTGGCAGCTACAGCTCGACGATTTCTCTCATTCAGATATGGAGCGGTTGGTTGAACTTCACGAAGAACCGACTCCGCAAGCATCTAGGAAAAAATTGTTTGTTCACTGCCACAACCACAGCTACCGTCACAAATGTTACCTGAATCACACCAACAACCGTCTGCGCCATTCCAACGACACCGGCTGCAGATGACATACCAAACGATCCAACACCTTTCTGAATTCCTTTCACCACATGTCCATCCTCTTTCCGCAGCTCAGCAACAGGGAGCCAGAAAAGATCCATAACTCCTTTGCCTGTAATAGGGAGTTGAAGATGATAAATTTGAAACAATTCTCTCCATATTCCACACCATAATTTTCAACAGAAAACTTGACATAACAATAATAGTAACAAATGCGAGGTGGAAGACAACAGACCGATCTGAACAATAGGACTTATGGGTCCACAGCTAGCCAAAACGTTGGGAAGGTTTGATCTGATGTCAGATAACCATTCGTCCACAGCCACCTGCAAATGAAAGGTGAGACCTACAGTATTTACAGGAAAGCTCACAAATATTACATTTACGCAGCGTCCTACACCTAGAAGTCCATTCCGATTGACAATCTCTTTCAGGACGAACTCTGTGCGATTTAGCTGTCCAATTCCGGTTAGCACTCCTGCAAAAATGGCATAAGTCAGCAAGACACAGCCATAAAGATTTTAGTAAATACTACCAAAGACAGCCCCGTTCTTCTCTATGTTGATTTTGTTTTTACCATGGTAGTCGACATAGATCGAGACAGCTGGAGAGAAAATGAATTCTCTGAAAGGAATCAATTTTATCAAAACAGGCTGCGCCTATACAATTATTGTGAATATCCTTACTTGAAAAAGGTGCTACTCCGGGTTGATTCCGATGGTTCTGGGGTATAACGTCGGTCGTTAGAAGACTCTGCCATCTGGGTTGATGTCTCTTCATCACAGATCGTAGACTAGAAGAACGGTTGAGAAGCAGTGCTATGTACTTAGGAAAATAGTGAAAAGATTACCCTGTCGGCATCATTAGAGCAATCGGCAATATCGCTACTGGTATCCACGAGTTCTTCGCTTACTAACGTGGATGGACCAACATCATCATCGGGTGCAAACGTGTCTGGATGAAATGAATCGCTCATAGAAGCGCTCTTCAGCATTTTGTCCACTGATGATTCCGTAGCAGGTGGATCCAGATCGGGAAATCTTGAAAAATCATTCACATCCTCGGATAGTCTAAATAATCGGATGATCGTAAGTCAAAAGCGATAGGAAAAAAAACTTGGAAAAAATTATAGAATGTATGGAATTAGAACTAGATAACCGATGAAAGTTTACATTATTGTGAAGGGGAAACAACTGAAACCACTTCCACTAACCTAATTTCACTACTAGTGCTCCAGTCTCCTGCTAAATGAAGATCATCTATAGCCAAAGTATCCTCTTCTGTGGAAATCTCCGCACGAACGAGGTCTGGACTACTTGACTGAAACTCTTGGAATTATTGCTGAAATGAATTCCACCAAGTATTTCTTACTTGTGGTGAAACTTCTTCAACAGGTGATATCCTTTGCGAAGCGCGACTTTTTGTTCCAAAAAGGTCTCCTTCAAAAACCAACGTCAAGAAAACGGTAATAAAACATCAGCAAATGCATATTAATAGAATCAAACACATAATATGATGGATACTGAATGTTATAGCGAATAAAAACCTCACCGATTGAAACAGCCGATGCTGTAAGAGGTGCATCCGCGAGAGGTCTTTTCACAGGAGACTCGGTATGACTGCGACGCTCCAAATACGAAAGATCGTCTGAAACACGACTTCTACATTCTCCAGTATAACAAAGATGAAGCCAAATAATCTCACAAATCGGCGAAGGTGCAGCTTCTGGGGTCAGGACATCCAGATTTAGAGGAGCTTCACGTTCTAGAGAAGGATAAATATTGCTGGTTCCCATGGCAGATTCGCCGCTATTCGAGTGCACGGATGCTGGTACTTCCAAAATAGGGCGAGCAGAGATAGCATCAGACACTGAAAGTTAACTGCAGCATCAACAACATTCGAAGCCTTGAAAGAGGAAAGATCTTCACCTTCACTGGGCAAGTCAACACTTGTGCGTACTTCTTGGAAGAAGTCATCCAAGAACTCCATGGTGTCCTGATCGATGTTGAACTTTATGGGAAGCATGGAAACCTGAACTACTACGTGAACATTGCTTGATTTTGCAGGAAGAAGACATTCAAAACGTCAAATGCACTCCGGCTAGAAAAGAAATAACACAAGGCATTGGAATTCGCAAATCAACTCGGATCTCACCCTCATTTTTCCTTCACATTTGTGTGATTCGACCATTCGCACAGCTAACATGGGTGCACATGTTCTTCGCGGCTGTTCAGCAGAAGAGTACTAAAACTCCGATTCACCGTAGAAATTGGTATTCAGCAAGAAATGATAGTACCAACCTGATACATCATTTCCTTTATTTGACTAGCTGTCAGTTTGTCGAGCAGAGTTATGTTATGAATGGTGAAAAGCTTCATAGACATAAGTGGCGCATCTTTACCAAACAGTTGGTAAACGCATGTGATCTAAAGAGAAAAAATCATAAAGAGCCGCCTTCTGCGTTAAACTCAAACATTTTCCTATATCATAAGAGGCAAAAAATACCTTGTTCAGCTCCAAAACGACACAGACCGAGTGGTCGCGATGTTTTCCTCCAAATGCATCTGATGAGACCATTTGGTTCTTACCCTTACCCTCACGGTACTCGCTTGTACTATAGCTTCGTTCTCTTGGAGGATATTCACCTGAATTCAACATCTATCCGTCATCACAAATTGAGGTCCTACTACTATATAGTAAAACATTCACGTCTGTTAACGCAAATCATGTTCAGACTTAACGCAAACATAACCTACTTAGATCTGATCCTCCATAAAGATGAAGGCTGATGGAAATGTCGCGAATCAAGTACCTAAATTGGGACATTTTTAGCAACGCAATCGAAAACATAAACATAAAAACATTGAATAGGTGCCACGGAACCTCACTACCGGACATCACCTACATCCCAAAAAGGATAGCAGGAAAAAACTATCCTTTATTTCCAACCATTCTGCTTCTTTCAGGAAGAGCAACGCTGAACAAATACCAACCTTATCAGAGGTGAAGGAAAATCTGCCGGTAAGGCAGCTAATCCGTCACCGCGCCAGTCACTTGGAACGCGGAAGTGGTGAGGATCGATGTTGACACCATTACTTGAAGTAGATCGGTTTGGTTGAGAGCCAATATACTTTATGTTGGGCTCTCCAGCGGAATTCTGAAAACATAAGGCAGATAATGGTCCGCAGTTTGACTTTGAAGCCTTTAACTTTGAAGATGGAAACTAACAGTGATGCCACTGCCTATCACATCTTCGTCTACCATGCAGAACTCATCATCCGTTGAAAGGGAGTATGCACGATTGCGATCAGAATGCGACATCTCTCCCAAAGCATCGGCGAGCAGATCCTGAAGAAAAAAATATTGCTGACGTCATTACCCAATACTTCTCTGCAAACCAAGAAGATTCTCAGTCGCAACCGCTTCTGAAGCGAGTAAAGCCATGAGACGGTAAACACTATTTGTGCATATGACAGACAGCGAATGTGTGTGAAAAATACTGGAATTGTTTATTCCATGAAACTTCTAATAGGAAAATGATTTCGCCAGAAATCAAAGTTTCTTGACTAACAGCTACGCTACTGATACGTGCATACACCTGATTTTTATTTTTGAAGTAAGTAAGTGAAAGGAAACGTACCGCTTTCGCTTGACTGCTGGAGAAGTTCGGCGAGAATTCCTCAAGTGCATCCCTTCCACAAGGAATGGCACTTGATGAACCGCTGGATATCGTTCTTTCTTGCATAGCAGAGGCTAACATACGCTGTAGAAATAAAAATCACGCATAGTATGAAAGAGAAACAAACAGGAAATCTCCATACTTGCATTTTCATTTCCACTGGCTTCGGGATAGTGACAGCCGACTGGGTGGTGGATGAAACTGGAGTGTCCTGTGAGACAATTACGATGAGTGATATTCGACCTTATTTCCAACTATCTCTAATGTGCTGCCTGACAGCCCCGAAGCACGAAAAGTGCGATTCAAAACCGAATAACCTATTTCGCAATGTCTCTCAAAGTCCCAATTCGCTCAATTTAGTTATATAAAAAGCATACCTCTGCTGCTGAAGCACTCTCGAAGCTGTCCGTAGACTGTCGCTCGTTAGCTGCTTTCTTCAGTGGAAGAGCATTGTACTTCTCAGACTTCGCTATTTCGGAAACAATGTTGAGCAGAGCAACCAGGGAATCGGCACATGCCCAAGCCTAAACACGCCCATCGAGAACTCCATCGCATCGTCCAAGACCAAAAGAAATGTACGGTTACCTTGATTATGTCGTTCCGGCAACGAATTTCAAGAACTGGTGACGTCACAGATGCACATTCACTAACAGCAACAAAAGACGAAAGGAACTGCAACAATGTGTCAATAATTTGATTACATCCGTCTGCTCTGGTGCAGAAATACTGAAGTAAATCCATAGCTCACTTCCAGTTGAAATAGTCCAACATCAACAACTTTGAAGAATTTCCTTTTTGTAGGAGGCGAGGAAGTAACGCTCTTCGAGGACCGTTGCTCTTCAAAACGAACGTTGTCTTTGGACTTCTTGGCGTTGCTCATGAAAACCTGAGCGCTTTCGAAAATGCTGGTCACCTAAATCATCAACAATTATCTCACAAAAATAATGAAAACGAACCCATAAATTGCGGTAATTACCTTCGCCATGTTCATATCCTGAATGATAGAGCTGCTAATGTCGCTCTCTCCCAGCACCAACCTGTAAAATATAGGCAAGACTGCTGATTATATGTAGAGTAGAAAAATACCTAAACCCTAATGAATACCTCAAACGAAGATCACTCTCGGGATTTGTCCAGACGTGATCGTAGGCCAACACGACGTTGTCAAGGTGAATATGAAGATCAGTCTAAACAGAAACAATAGGTGAAAATAGACTGTAACAAATTAAAAATCTATTGCACCATACCGTAACGACAGGCAATTCGTAGCCAGGAATAGGGTAATCTTGTAAGGTGAAAAGCTCCGCCAACTGGAACGCCCATGTCTCCTTTATATTAGAGAAAGGACGAATTTGTACACTGCTGTTGCGCACTGCGATAGCTAGCAGCACATCCTGAATCCAGAAAATTACTTGAGTTCTACTAACTGAGAGTTGAATGATAAACTGCTGACCTTGATGTTTTGTCCAGGTCGCTCACAAAGGAATATCGCAACGCCGACCGCATCATCAGGGGACTGTGTGCTGAATTCATCTCCAGACGGAATTGAATCCATTTGCGTGTCGTCGCGACTCCATTTGCCAAAATCTGGCTGATTCACTACCTTCGGCATTGTGCAGACATCTATGAAAAAAGGATAATTAATGGATTGCATAGAAAAAAAAATTTGGCGGATTTTTTTCTTCGTGGAAATCACCCTCACTTCTATGACCAACGCCAACGGTATGGGTGGTGAAGTAAAAATAGGTGTCAGTCATTCTTCCATGATATCCACCAACAGCAAAAAGCTGTGCATCCGCCAGCTCGACAGAAACTTGACCAACTCCCTTCTCTTCACCTTCCTAGAAGAAAAAAAAACTTCCACAGTGATAATAGCATAAGGCTTATAGCGTAAATGATTATCATAATTGCTGATATGTTGATTCTGATCTCGATTTTTTCCAGTTATTAGTGAAAAGAGTAACAACGTGGCTATGTAAAAAGAGTAACAACGTGGCTATGTAAAGGATCATACCTCCTTCAGTGCAGTACACATGACCATTGTTCCCTTTTTGACATTCAGGAGAAGACTGAGTACATGTGATTTGTTCTTGTCGTAGCCATTGGACTGGACTAAGGTATTGAAACGTTCCTCTTCACACTCATCCTCGACTGAAAACACAAGACTTATTCGCTATTAGGAATTTAATATCAATAATAAGGTATATTCAGTGGACACCAAAGCAGATGAATGTCTAAAAAACATGTACTAACATTCCATGATCAATAAAAAAAAAGTCTATCTCCAGAAACTACACATGAGTAATTTTACTAAATGAAATGAACTGTGACATTGTCAGAAATACTTACATCGATCCATTGGATCGCCACCACATTCCTGGAACATGTCATCACTTAGAGCATTTATCTTGAATTCTTCGTCTCCTGGTCTCACGGCGGGAGCAGCTGGCTGCCACAAAAGAAGATCATTTACCTAAACATTCAATAAAATTTAGACATCCATTCCCACGGGGAAATATCCACGAATATGAGAGAAAAGGCAAACAGTAGAAAAGACGTGTGCGCTCACCAATCTGTTGTATAGCACCTCAAGATACGAATGGTTCGGTATCAAAACCCGAAGAATAGGGATGTCAAGCGATATCACCATGATGGACTGCAAAATGCACTTCGCTCCGAACGATGTCATCTCTTCACGGGAGCCCGCCAAAATCAACTGCAATTTTCGATTAATAGATAGAATATGGGCCTATCGAGATATTGCTGGAATAAAGTACTAACATCATTGCCTTCCTCATGGTTATGCAGGAAAGACCGATGAGTCTGAGCGAAGGGACCTTCTCTTCGAGGTAAAGACTGGATGACCGATAAGGAAATGCTCTTCGCCATATCGTCATTGATTCCAAGTCCGGCTACGCTGTGAATTTTCGTGCCTGACGCCTTCAAAGCCTTGTTCCGAGGATCGTACTCGAATTTCATGCTAAAATAGAAGCATAAGGAGCTATGGGAAACCATAGAGGCTAGCTGTTCCCATGAATATAAGGTTTTCAGCAAGGAATAGTAAGCAAAAAAAGGATACAATCGATTAAACAGTTGCTCAATGTGATAAACTTACTGCACAGGCTCATCCACTGATGTCTGTCCACCCCAGAGAAAACGCCGATCTTCATCAGAACATGTGAATTTATCGGAAACTCCACAAAAGCTTCCTGAAGAAGTAAAATCATGCATGAACGTAAAAAGTAGTAACATCAAATATTACCATAAATCTCTGTCGCGAACAGCTCAAACATAGTGCTCTCTCCACCAAGCGGAACTTCCACAGTCACCGAACTCACATGTAAACCTATGTATTCAGGATGCACATGCCTCTGTCGATAAGGCATCCTGGCTACACCCGGATTTCGTAGATCCGCCATTGGAACCCTGGTGAATGAGCGAATAATGTTCACTGAAGCAGAGTAGAAGGGTAGCGAAAAAAGCAGTACCTCAAGTCCAACTCAAGAGCTTGGCATTTCACGACTACCATTAGTTTATTCGACTGCTCAACAAGTGGCATGCTGAACAAGTCTTCGCGGAGTTGTAGAGGATCCTTTCTTCAAACAAATACTATTTTGAAAGTGCGAATCGAAGAACTAGGTATCTAAGAAATAATAGCCCCGGTATTACCACCCAATGAATTGCAACAAAAGAAGTCAAACAACAGATCAAACGAATAAGATGAATGGAAACAGCAAGGGTAACATGCAAGATTAACCTCACAATACTGTCCAACCTCGAGCGTCTGTAAGACGGTAAGTCAAAGAAAGGCCGCGGTTCAAAAAGATCAGCAATCCGATCCACAATGCTTAGGTCAAGCTCACAGTGACATTTTCCAATGTAGATGAATGTCTTCGACTAAAAATACCATTTTCAACAAGCACAGAATGGAACAATACAACTATCAACCCAACAATTCACCTCGTCAACCATCGTGGAGGAGGAGTTGAATACAAACTTCAGTTGCGGCTCCTGATCTGGGCTTTCAAAGTTCGAGAAATCAAGAAGAGGTATATGCGTGTTTTCGGGATCGCGCTATAACGTAGTGGAAAGAATGGAAAAACTGTGAATTACTGTGAAAAAATTAAAACAAAATTTCGATTCGCTTACAGGGTTCGACTCGGGTGTGAGGTACTCGATAACATCAACACTAGGAAAGATTAGTTTCGCCTTCATGTGTTCGCCAGAACCGTTTTTGTCCATTTGGTAATGAAAAACAACCGATGATCCAACAAGCCTATAAGAAAACCTCATCTCAGTGGTGAGAATGGAAATATAGCACTTCAATTCAGTTATCCCACCTTAGATGGTCCTTAAAATATAGCTTATCCAGCATATTCCTCGTAGCATGCAGGTGACAATGCTTCACAGAAACTTTGGCAGCTTTAGCGAAAAATCTGCAAATGAGGTAATATCGTCAGAGCAAAGAAGAGCTAAAAGAAGAAATCCAGTGGTAAGAAGGATTAATTGACTTACGCATTGGATTCCTCAATTGCGAGGTCGACCGCTTCGTAATAGCCATTGTTGAGTGATTTCGTGTACTCCACAGACATGATGTCACTGTGTGGAATATAAATAAGAACCATGCCAATCTTTGCGCTCAATATAGTGCTTTCCTTCTTGGTGTTTTCTGACTCTGAAAGTGACGTCTCGATATAAAGAAATCCGTAGACAAGAAATCGTAATTAGAGCTAAAGAAATAGAAACAAAGTGCTACGAACTAATCGTCTTGTAGTTATCACGACAAGCTTCGCTCATTTTCCTCGACGTTCGATTATCTTCAAGGTTTATGGAGTCAAACTCATGAAAATCCTCGCGCCTGCTCCACGTTCCTGTAAGGATTCTAATCTCAACACAAAATGCTTAACCTTTGGTGCGTTACACGAAATATTTCCAGGAAAAAAAAAGAAAAGAAAAAGTCCAAGGGAGAGTTGTCGCGTAATCATTATCAACCGCTTACCTTGCATTCCTAATGTAGTCATTCGTGTTCTCTGGAAAGTCTCTTCCTCGATGTTCTTCGCCATTGCATCATAATCACTCTTATCCATTTTCTTCCCAAAGTCGTTCAATTTCTCAGTTTGAGGCAGGGCAATTGACGAGAAAAACCTGGAAATACAACAAATGATTTCATTTGGAAGCTTTCCAATGCGGAAAGAATGTTCGCTTAGAACATTTCGTATCGAAATCCAGAGTAATGGGTTTAGGATTGAGTTTCCGAAAACTAGGCAGTAGCAAAATAGGACAAGAATTCATTTTAAGTTAAAAGAAAGGAATTGACCCTCGAGTATTCACCTTTTCAAAATATCAATTTGTGAAGGCAAGACAAAACAATGCAAACCCGTAAAGAATGACTCGACTTCGACCTAAACAAACAAATGGTTAGCGAGAAAAAAATGAAAGCAAACTAATTACAAAACTTGAACGAACCCTGTTATCCCTCTTATCACCTACAGCATCAGAATTTTTTATACGGAAGATCATACATGACTCTCCAACAAATTCGGCAAATTTTACAGGATTTGACATCAACCTGAAGAAATTATATCAATAGAAAGGTACTAAATGAAGAACAGAACACAGCAGCAAACGTATGAAAGAAAACTACTCACTCTCGATCATTGTCTATCTTAGCTACCCTGAACTGCTCCCCGATTGTCTGATTCGTTTCGCCCGCATTTACTGGAATAGGAACAGTGATTTGTGTGGCATTCAAGTGCAATAACACACATACTCACAATTAGAGTAGCACGACTGGAAATTGGCAGTTGATGAAGACAGTGCAGAGGTAAAAAGATCAGCCGATATAGATTCATGAGTAGAAAGGGTTGGTGATTTCTGCAAGATAAATGCGTACAGTCGGGATGTGATTCGATTAAACGAAACTTCACAGAATGCAAACCTACATGTTTCTGTTTTTCACGTCTTATGTACATACTCGTAACAATTTGACTAGAGTTAGGGTCAGAATACTGGTCCTCAATTTCCGTAAAAACGTCAGTGAATATTTCCACACCTAAAGGCTAGGATATGAACGCCTAGGACAGTGGAAAAACAACTGCAGATAAACGTTTCCAAAATATCAATTTGAATTACACTATTCAGAGAAAGTCAGTACCTGACATGTCGATGAACTTGTTGAGATTTGCTATGCTACCCATTCCTTGTGGTTGGCTCGTAATCGTCTCTGCGCTTCTGCCCTCTTGTTGACAATTTCGCATCTGTTCATCCATGAACCTCACTCTGAACGGCAACTATTCCAGACTGTCCTAAGAGACGCAGATTAACCAATTCGCCTGAGGACTAACTCTTTTAGGCGGATTTCAATTGCTGTGCACAAGTCCGACATGGACTTTGGTGGGTTCTCCAATCGAATGGTGGTCTCGGTCAGTTCCATGCAGAAACGAGACACGATAGCATCGATGACCTTTAATGCAGAAAGTTACTTTGGAAAACCTGAATATCAATCCACATTCACTATCGGGACCTTTAAAAAGGTGGCGTAAAAGACACAACAACTCTAAACTTTCAAACTGTCAAGGCAAAAGCAATCCATAAATATGTAAAGATGTTATAGCAGGTTTCAAAAACGAAGACAGTCACATATCCGCGCCTGATGCCTGCAAGATCAGAAGAAAAACACATCCATGAGAGGAATTTCGGGAAAACTTTCATTGCCACATTCATGTTATTACGAGTGAGATTAACTAATAAGTACAGATTTCACCAGTCGTCACCCCAACCATGCACATCACCTCTACAGGGTTTCCCCACACTTGCTCGATGTGGATTTCCAGTTTCAGAATACTAACATCACCAATCTAAGAATAAGACACACCGTTGTAAATGCTTTAACTCCATCTTGAGCTTCAGTGTCGAATTCTTCCTCTCCAGCCTGTTTCTCGTTTTCATAAAAACTTCTGGCTAAATCACTAGAGGACACCAGTGATTCAACGACACTGCCGATCATAGATGAAACTGCAAGAACAGCAAACATAAGAGTAAATTATGCCTATCGGGCAGATTCTTACCTAAATCTTTGTTGTCGAGTTTTACACCTTCCCTTGACTGGAATGTCAATTCTAACTGATGAACTTTCATCTTGCTCGCTTCGGAGGCTAATGAAAACCATGGCACCTCTGTAACTTGGACATTTTTTCTTGGTTTCACATCACATGCACTACGTTCATTGAAACAAAGCGAAATTAAGAGTGGAAGTAAGCTAAGTCCAGAAATATGCCCGATACGACGCTAGAGTTCCATAAGTATGGTTTAAAAACCCCAAACGGAGAAGTCTTACACAGCTGAACAAGGCAAATAATAGTTTCACAACGTACCTATTGTTATTCCTCCAACGAACCCGTCAGTAAGCCTCAAAGGCACGTTCATCGACGTGAGAAGTTCATTTACATACTGAAATGAACACAAAAATCACTGTTGATAAAGTTCTAATTTAGTTGAGCTTGCTGGAAACAAGAGCTGAGACCCATCATTAAAGATCTCCACCTCGGCCAACCGATTGGTTACAGAGGAAATAGAGTTCTGTCTTGAATTATTCTCAACAAGAACTTTATGTTTGGATGTTTACCGAGGCTCTTGCGAGAATGATGCTGTTCCCAATCGAAGATGGGTTTCAACCCAAACATTATAATTGAATATGGAGTTTTGGTCAATGGTGGGTAGAAAGCGAGAACTGTCAAGTTCACAACATCTAATCGTTGAGATAGAGAAAAATCTGTTCAACATGTCACCACAATGTCCCGAAGCAAAGCGCCTGAGATAATATGTATTGAATAAAAGTCTAAACCTCCTCGTCATAAATGGTAATGCGTAAGATTATTGAGATGGCACTTACATGAGCATTGATCTTGACTTCATTTATGGTGAGCTTTCCCGCATACAGCTCTATTGAGAGCTGGTCAAGTGTCAAATTTTGCTCGAGGAACTGCCCCAGATATCGCTGGATAATGAAGCGACACCATCGATTATGCAGCCTATCCGTGATATTGAAATCGGAAAGCTTCATGCAATCTGCAAAATGAATTACATACAGTCAATACTACAGCGATGATGATAATGTTGAGAACGACAACGAGCGAACGCTACAGGAATACGAATCGATTTTGTTTGGACAACGAAGCCGACGATGAACGATTTAATTCAAAACATTCTATGAACAAAACAGCGACAGTCTATGTACACCAATCGCCCTCAACGACAACTGTTTTTCGTTAGAACGAAGGAAAATCGAATAAATTGGTAGAGAAGAGGCCAATAATGAACATTGAACTCCAACTAAAAAAAAGTTTCGTCACAGCAGTAAATTGTGTGAATGTGGAACCATATGGCTAAAGGATACGAATATCAGCTGATTTTTTTCAGTGAAATTACACTGGTTCAACGTGATCACGGTTTTCGACTGCGTAAGTTTTCGCGTGCTAGCGCGCAAATACACAGGCAGCGCTCAGCTGATGTCCCCCAGTGACAACCGCTGAACTTAGCATTGATGATCGTTCTTCAGCTTTTCACAGAACTTTTTACAATTTTGTCAAATTATGCGAGTGCAGAGGCATCCATATTGGATAAAAATCGCTTTATTTTTCCCAATGAGACGCGTCAGGCCTTAAAATAAATAAGGTTTCTCAAAGCAATGTAGTGGTTTGGTTGCGCTATCCAGAAATGCCCTAATGACATTAATGAGGACTGGGTTTTCTCCTCTCGCTAATTACATAAGGGTTTCCTTACATTCTATTGATTCGCCTCACCTTCTGTTGGAGATGAAACCACGCTTGGAAGAAGGCAGTATCGATTGGGTAATACCGGATTCAGCACTGTAAATAGCGAGAACGTTGTGTAATTTGAGACGTTACAAATAGAAGGGAGGGGGGTGGGGAACAACACTAGCAAAACGAGATTTCGCTAGGTCAGAAGATGATCTTCTATGAGCACATGAGAGTACATTTCACAGAGGAATGCACTAATGCACTCAGCCACGCGATTTGTCCGTCCCATGACGTCATAGGTCCAAGTCTGTTCAAGAGCCACGCATCAGCTGTTCTGCCGGGACAGCGTGGACAATTAGGAGTGGTGTTTGGTCAATAAGTACTGAAATCTAAAGAGGTTGAGCAGACTGCTTCAGTGGATCGGAACAGGAAGCGAGTGTTTCAAACAGAAAGTGAAACGAGTTTCACTGCAATGCGCCTTGCTTTCGCTGCCCTGGAGCTTGTCGGTTACGCTATCTCTTGCGGGATCTCACACATGTTCTGGAAAGGGCTTGTAGCAATATTTACACTGGGATAAGAAAAAATCGGACTCAATCGAGGATTACAGCGAAAAACGAAAGTTTTTGTTGAACTGAATTCTGACCTGTGATTGCAGTGGGTCTCACTCCGAGTTTTGCATGAAGACAGGATTCCGTATCAACGATGTTGCCACTGGACAGCAGCATCACTAGTGTGCTGTTCTCCGTGTCCTTTGACCGCATTAAAGAGTAACTTTATACAGTGCATCTGTGGCATGCGAAAAAGACAAAACAAGGCTTCGATGCGCCACAGCTCGGTGCACCCGGTGGTCAACGGGATGACATTTTTTATGGGCCACCCATAAATAGAAGAGACTTCCGCGCAAATATGGCTAGAATTGAACAGCAACAATACCTTTTTATCACTGAAAACATGTTGTTCAACTACAGTTGCTCATCAATACGTGAATGCTCATCTGCATTCCAGTTTCGATGTGGTGTATGTGTTTCTCGTACACTTGAGGGAAAAGAATGCGATAATTGGTAGTGTTAAAGAGCAGTGGTGTCCTAACTTTCACTTTTCATTTTTATTTCCTTTTCGAAATAGAGTAGTGTGAATTGGGTACATGGAGGAACAGCTTGATCGAAGCAAGGACTTTAATATGGGTCAGAACGCCTTCAGAATCATTAAGAAAGTTTCTTCTTCTGATGTGACAATTTTCCTTCGCACTGATAAAGCAATATAAAAATATTGTCTACTTTTCTCCTCATTTTGAAGCTATTGTTGATGTAGCGGTGGTACTCAGAACGCATGCATTGCCTTGTTTGCGCTGGGGATGCTGGGTATGATCCTCCCATTACACAGTACAGGGTGCGGCAAAAGTCTTTGGACAAGCATATTCGATTTTCAAAAAATGAGGAAGAAAAAATTGGAAAAGCTGATAGTGACTGTGTGTTAGCGGCCCACTTGTTAACATAAATAATATTTTTGATTCCAAAATTTCCTCCACTGGTAGCGACACGGGCTTGTCAAAAATTGGATGTGACGTTGGCCCGGCGCGCAACCTGATGAACTAAAATTCATTTCGGCCCTTCTCCAAAGTTTCGGAAGAAGGTTTGAATTCATGTATGGCTCTCGGAAGGCCATAGCCCGCTGAATCTAGAAACCACTTCGAAATCTCCCAGAGTAGATGTAGGGCTTCCATAAGCGAATATTTGTCTAAACCATGACAATAGAGAAGAATACTCACTTTTAGGGGGTATTCATCATTCAATCCAAAATTATCATATGTCTAGTAAGAAGGAGCAAATAAAGAAACCTATGACAGAAAACCATGGTGAAATTGCTTTTAAACAAGCGAAAATAGCTGTTGTAGCGCGATCTCCGTGTTTTCATGCAAAAATTTTGAGCACTGCCAAAAGCGAAGTTGACATGGACCTGGGAGTGCCCTACCTATTTTCCAAATTTCCCAGGGATCTTTCTGGGTTTCATAATAGAAGGCCTCTGCTACCCTCCACAGGAGTTTGGAGTCTCCTCACAAATATTTACATGGAGAAGTGGTGGGAGGAGAAGTACCTCCACTACCTGCGCGCCCGAACCCACGTCTCACCCGTACTTTCCGAAGGCTGTGAACATACGAGAAGAGGATACTTCAGGAACAAAAATAATTTTTATGCTCACAATTAGGTCATGAAGAGAAAATAACCACTGGTTTTTTCAAATTCCTCCTCCCTGGATTTTTAGCGAGCGTTTATGCTTATGCGTTTATGTTTGTCCAAAGACTTTTGCCGCACCCTGTATACATACACTATGTACCTTGCTGACGCTGAGTGTTGTGAGCCCATGCATGAAAACTATATCATTGGGCTGGGATTCCTGAAACGGTGACCAAGCAAACGATGGTTAGTTTTACTGATCGTGGTTTAGACTAAGTAATGCTACGAGAAGCACGACGTTAAAGTTAGTCTGGTCTGGTGAGCGCTTCATTGGAGTCCCCAGCAAACAGTTGCTGAGACGATGCTCACCCATGCACTCACCATGCACTGGCGGGCGCTGATTAAAGGCAAGGTCCGGTCAAAATTTCCGATACGAAGTTTCTGGTGCTGCAGCATCCATTGACGAAGGTGCTGCAACACCTCTCACTGCAACAACAAATCTCGTCGTTGCACATCTCACTTCACGGCCAAGCTGGAACAGATCCCGTCCCAGGAAACGAGCTTGAATGCTCTTCTGAAACATGCAGGCGGTCCTGAGTTATTGTCCAAGGTTTATCCGGCATATCTCTACCAGACACCCATGCTTCGTCCTCATCTTTCCTCTGCAGGCTGGAGAAAGGTATAAAACATTCGAGGTAGAATTTAGATTGGCGGAAGCGTTCGCTCAGGAGCTGCTGGCGTCGAAATACATTTTCGAAAAATGCGTGCTGCTATGACAATTTTGCTAGAAGATCAACAATATCCTCAAGGAGAACTGTTCTGTCTATACGGCTCTTAAAAAAGCAAGAAGTGCTCTCTCCGTTGGTAAATGAGGTAACATTTCCATAAAAAACGGATTGTAAGAAAAGAAAAAAAATCTACGGCTCTTCCATGCTCCCAGTGAGAGTCATTTTTACGAATATCGAACACTTACCACCCGCGTGCGTCAGGCTCCGGTACGACAGGACATGGGACGTATAGAAAGCTGCTATTCTCAGACATTTACAAGGACGGATAATTTAGTCTTGATCTGAGAGGATCAATAAAGTGTTCGAGAATCCTAGGCGATGTTTTATTGCATTTAAAACCGTAGTCAAAAGCTGTATTTTTCGCTGGTTTGCTCGACCATCGCATCAAGATTTTTTGTGCTAACTTACAGGCCTCCAGGCAATAGTTTGTTTGCAATCAAGAATATTTTAAATCCAGCTCCACTGCATAGGACCAAGCCCAGCGAGAAACATGTGACCACTGCAAGAAGAAAGCCAGCAAGCGGTGTGCAACAACTTATGGCCCTCTGTATTATTTACATAAACCGTTGAAATCACCGTGTCGAGAAGGTCCACAATCATCTGCAGGCTGACCTACGAAAACGAGTTGGAACCCTGTCTCTAATATGCCCCCCTCCCACATTTCCTGGGCAGCCGCGGCGCACCGCCACTTTGGTGTTGCAACTGATGGGCGCAGCGGGCACTTGCTGAGGCGATGCTCGGTCCAAGCACGCATGCACCGACTGATGATCCAATGAGCCCATCACTGATAGCTGAGCCGCACGTCCACACTGTTATTGGTGATGGGTGTGTCGATTATTGGACACTTACCACCCAGACCTAGGTGGGAGGGAGTATCGAATACGCTATTCTTGGTACTTTCTCGGGGAGGAATGTTGAGCTTTAATCAAAATTGTTCAGTAATGTGTTTGTTGACCAACAGCACCTTTCCAACCACACTTGCTTGTTTTACTACGATTTCAACAAGATAAAATGACCCGACGCTGCGCACGTGGGTGGCATATACAGGATGCTCCAAAAGTCTTTAGACCAACATTATCGCTCGCTAAAAACATAAGAGTTGGTTTGAAAAAATTGATGTTGTGGTTTGTTTGCAGCTTAATTGCTAACATGAATAATTCTTATGAATTAAGAGATTCCTTTCCTGGCAGCGACAGAGTCGCGAAGGTTGAGGTGTGAAGTAGACTCAGACGCGCTGCTATTTCATCCCATCACTTCTTTAACTAGTTGCGAAGAAGTTTCAGGTTCCTGTATAATGTAGGCAGGCGAATTTCTCTACTATAATCCTCCAAAGACTCTGATGCAATCAGGCCCACCTGCTACTGCTGGATCGATCAAAGAACTTTGGGAAGCTAACTTTGCGAATGGTCGTAGTCAACATTATTAAAGAAAAAAGTCATCTATGCCAACATTGGGAATAATTCCGAAGGAGACCTACACTGGACGTCGATGGCATTGACCCGGCTGCGGCCTCGGGAACCACGCTGCGCGACCGCGCCACTCACGATGGAATCATGGCGATTCTGGATTTTCTCGGTAGTTGTTCATCACATTTGATTTCAACTAATAAAAGGAACTAACTAACTGTCGAGAACACCCCACAGTTTTTTGTTCTGGAGGAGATTCTTGCTCGAGCGGCGCGGCTGCGCCGCGTGCCTTTCTAGGCCGCAAAAGGGTCACTGCCATCGACTCCCCCTATATGTGAACTATGCCTTTCAGATGATGAAGATAACACGCATCAGCTCGATTCGTTGATATTTTCCGTCTTCGGGAGTGTTATACTCAGTATCCTTTATATCTGTCCCATACTTTAATCTCATAGTGTAATGGCTAAGACTGTATTCTCTCCATTCATATTTGCAGAGTAAATACATTCTAAGCTTGCTCTGCATTGTTCTTGGCTGTACAACTACTTATCATCAATTACTGGTAGGCATGTGTTCGTTGACCTTTGCGTAGAAATAAGCAATTCAGTAGAATCATAGAACTGATATTCTTGTGCCAAATTCCCATACAGTCGTGGAAAAGGGTCGGGACGGCGGCGCGGGCGTACTGGTTGTGTGCTGCACCAAGGCAGCGGGCCTGCTGTGCAGAGACGCGGAGGAAAACCGCGCCGCGGTCGCGGCCCTTGATTACAACCGTTAGAGTTCGCTGTATGTTTTAAATGTAGGAACACACGTATACACAGAAAAGCCAGGTTCCTTTGCGTTGTGCCCCCAAGATAAGCTGCTGCAATAAAATGTAGTTGCGGTGATGGTGAGGCAACTCGGAGAGGCCGTCTTCAAGTGGCACAGAAATTACGATCGATAGATATGACCAAGATCAAGAAACCACCACACTGCTACGGTATCCAAGGAGTTCTTCTTGAGAGGTGAAGGAACTTAGGGTTCCATATGCATTTCAACATCAGCTTTCATACGATGTTGAAAATGGAAAATGTCGATAAAGAATTAGGGACTAGAAGTTAGTCTGGGTACGACGGTATTACAGGAGATCGACATCACATTTTTGCGCGGGC
Organism: Ancylostoma ceylanicum; assembly: GCA_000688135.1. Taxonomy (NCBI): domain Eukaryota; kingdom Metazoa; phylum Nematoda; class Chromadorea; order Rhabditida; family Ancylostomatidae; genus Ancylostoma; species Ancylostoma ceylanicum. Next base: position 968,587 of record JARK01001350.1, on the reverse strand, counting down.
ACAAAGCAGCACCTACGGAATTCTTTGCTTGAGACTTTACCGCATCTTGCAGTTTTGAACGATGCTGAACTCATATTCATGGTGTGATAGCTGGGCACATCGCAGGAATCCACGAATACGGTGGATGGGGGGGGGGGGCTTTTTGCGTGCTTGAACATGAACCCCTGAGAATGCCACGCATGTACACTACTCAACTCCAAACTGCCAGGTGAATAAGGGGCAGGCCATGGCGGGCCGTGGGCAGTTTGGCTGTCTGCCGCATTCTTGTTGCGCCGCGGCACCCCTCCGTATTCACCTGGCTGTTTGGAGTTGAGTGTAAATGCCGTGCGCAACTGTATGGGTAACATAGATTATATTAGTTGAACCAACGTACAGCAGCCCTCCTATACTAAGGGGTGTGGCTATTGCTTCCGCAAAAATACCTCTGTATGTGCACGATTTTTTTAGGTTTTACCCACTGTTGTGAATCACTACTAACACTGTCGCTATAGTCCTCAAGAACTATAGCATCCTGCGTCGCCGTCGCTGGTGATCGCTGATGGGACCGATGCGCATTGACTGTGAGCGGAGCCAGGGTGCTGTATTCCTGGAGGAGTATAGTGGCTACCTAAGCGAACACACGAAGCACGACTCGTTTCTAGCTTCTTTGGCCCCATGACCGACCGAACCTTCCTCATGGAAGATGCTGATTTGGGCAGAGAGAAGTGTGCGTATGTAAAAGTCGGCCACTTCTTGACTAGAAAACAACTGGCATAAGTTTACAAAAAGAAGTACCACGGTACGAACAGTTCGAGAACATTGAGGAATTTGAAACATTGGTTTTCATATGATTCCTCTCCCATGAGAGACTAGTCCACATGCTGAAAAGCAATAATCTTCCCAAGAGCATTCGTAAATCTAGCTGCTTGCCATGACTCTAGCTGCTTGCCATGACAACTTCGACAAGTGCTACACCATTTAGTGGACAGTAGTTCCATAATCGATGAGTAGAAAACTTTGTACTTGTGTAGTGTTAATCCTTGTTGTCCTGTTCGCAATCACGTGTCATACTAGGAAGCAGTAGTACATATACCGCAGAAATGACTATAGGTACAAACACATAATTCCCCTACTACAGCGGTGCATTCGTAGACCAAATTTAGCCCCCGTTAATTAAGTGCATGGCGAGAAACGAAAACAAATCCCCTCTCCAGTTGCTTTACCTCGGCCGCGTGCCTCATTACTGGGCATCGCCGCAAGGTCGCAAATATTCAACATTGATTACACAGCATTCATTAGCAGATATACCTTACTAATCCATAGCTTGTTGTATGTCTCTCAACCGAATGCTCTGCCTTGAAGAATCGGAAACGCATAGCATTGTGGGTGCTCTTGCCTGTAAGGACACTTAAAGGCAGTGTATCAGCTCGTCACAACCTCACATCATCTGAACATATTCGGGCTGCTGAGTACACAACTGCACTTTAAATTTCAAAAAGATGTCGAAAACCCCGGAAAATACGGGATCCTTTGGCCGAGAATTTCAAAATTCTCGGCCAATTGTACGAGAGGCTTCATTCCGCAATGAAGCTTACTGAGTGTACGGCATGGTTTTACAACACGAAAATAGTTGTTCTGTCTAAAATTGCTGCTGCTGAGAAGTTCATTTTGATAAAAAATCTCAATTTCTCGCCGCTTCTTCCTTGTTTGCGGTCAGAAAAACTCGTCCATGTCAAGATCACATTTTGCCTTGAAAATAGGGGTTTTTGACCGTTTTTTCGGATTCCAAGTACACCATTGGAATCAGCGCGTAGAGAAGAATCGGATTCCGTTGACATCTCGATACCCAGAACGACCTGACACACTGCCTTTAAATCAATTCTGACGAAGTTGCTCATATACATATCTCCTTCTCTAGAAATCCGCCAATTTACGAGCGAAAGCGAAATTTACGAGCGCTGCAAATAGAGTATCTATACTCAAAGTAGACTATAGGCTATGTGTCATCCTCATTCATTAGAATTTTGTACATATCTCCTTTTTTGCCGATGTTGCAGATTTCTCGATGTTTTGATGAGAACACATTCAACTAGGACATTCCGTTTTCATACATCTTTGACGGTCATACATATATTAGACAACCTTTATTCGGATCCGAATTTTTATTTTTCTCTCTTTGGCGGGAAAAGTCCTCTAGATGCATATGAAGAATCGTTCTTGCATCTGACATCCTGTGCTATACGTGTTTCGCCCCTGCTCACTGACTGGACTGCAGCACACTACATAGCTAGGGTAAAATGGGGGGGGGGCACCCCAAAGAGCGGTTAAACGGCCACCTAGGCCGATTTTTCGATGTATAGGCTAACTAGGAGAGTAAGTCGATAAGTAAACTTTTTCGACTTGTAACAACCACTCTGTGCTCCCTGCGCAGGCCTGCTCTATCATGATTCGCTTAGCAGGTAAGAACGTGTACGACCTGTCAAAAGCACCTCTGTGTTCTCTACCATGCGTCCCCCCTCCCTACTCCATTTTACTCTATAGCTATGCCCTATAGTGCATTGACGAACATAAACTATACCTCTTTTGATCGTAGTTTCACTAGATTCACGGCTCGAACAGGAGGGATAGTTGGGCCTGTAGGGCGACTACATTCTCAGACCACATAAAGCACGTACATTACAGGAAAGGTCTCTTCTGTCTCTTGGAATTGCCCGCATGCTGAATCGCTTAATTTCCTTAGACTTCTTGAAGGAATTTTCTCATGGAAGATCAAGCAAGATGTAGTTGAGTGTCTCCTTAGACTAGCCGAGGGAGATCGTGGAGGACGCATTCAGTGGTGAAACTCAAACATTCGAGGCAAGCTCTTGAACTCTGGTTCGCCGGTGGACTAGGTCCAGCGGCGGGGCCTATTTCCAAGTTCTTAGTTCGGGTGTTCGAAACACATACTTATATGGTCAGTTCTGCAACCCATGACCTTCTTAGCAACCAATGATCTGAAAGAACATACCGACTATGTCAGTGCTCTATGTATTCTAGGTAAAATATAGCAGCGAAGCTTGAAGGCAAGATTCGGCGAAAACATACTATTAGTTTGTTTTTGCTTGAAGAGTTTGATCTACGGTAGCAGTAACCGCTAAAGAGCCAATATCAAAGTAGCGTAGTTGCATAGCGCGTGCAACCATTGGCGATCACTATGCAGTTGGCCACGCGAAAGGTGTAGCAGTGGCAGATTTGGTGTTGCACGGGGAGGTGCCGCACCAGCTGTGTCGCTGTAGCGTGTCTAATGGTGGATGCAGCAGCACCCATGTTGTTGCATAATTCACTACAGCAACATCTCCTTGTCGCTGTATGGAGGATCGCTACATCACATGTTGCTGTGTTAGAAAGGGGTAGCGGTGGCAACACCAACCAGACTGAAGCTAACTAACCACGTGTTCGCAGCGCTGGCAAGCACACAATCAGCTCATTAGTAAAATTCTTCAATCAAAAATAAGCTGAACACGTTGTCTCACCCTACTGAACTCGTAAAGCTTATCTGTTTTATTCGGTTGCTCACATCCAATACTTTGTCATATAAATGCGTTTATATCTATTGTTCTATATATTGAATGCTCTTTGTGACTTTGTGCTTCTGCAACATTTGTAAGGGTTGAGGAAGTGAGACATACATTGAGTCTCGAAAGAAGTGAGTGTAGTGTGACAAGAGCGAGCATGGCTTTACTCTAAATTTTCGAACTACTGCGGCTCCACCATGGCGATGGAGGGGGAGGGGGGGGGGGACAAGAACGGAGGGCCAGCCATAGGTAAATGTAACCGTAATCATTGTATAATCAGGGTGAACTGCAGGGGTAACCATGGAATAACGGTGGCACCACCGTGGCACGAAACGTCAGAGTACATGATATGACTGGATATTGCACTACCTTTAATTTTCCACAAAGCCAACAAGGAACAAAAAGCGGGGGAATGGGTCCAGAAGTAGGTGTGAGAAGGCGAAGACGAGGCACTACATAATTCAGCACCTGGAACAACGCCACAAAACGATGTGAAGCTGTACATACAGGAGAAGCTACGGCGCCAAATAGCAAAACCTCTCATGAGGGAGACGTCATGTAGCATGCGCGACACTAACAGACTGACTGTATAAAAGAGGGCTTTCATGAAACAGGTGGTTAGGAAAGCAGTGGATTCCGTTATCGATGAAGGCACAACGAAATGAGTCCCCATAAGTGGAGGTTCCGTGCGTAGCTGGAGCACCCCACGAACAAGAATAACTGATTGAAGTCAAGCGCTTTTTTCTCTTAGACCTCATGGAACTTCATGGGTACCACTTTGAGCACAGAAGTGAAGTCTTGCGAACGAAGCAAGCAAAAGAAAAGTCTGTGAGTCCAGCGTCAGCCCCATGTTCAATCAACAACGGAAAAACTGAACGAGTCCAGTTTCCTTATTTATCAGTATACTCAAAAATTTTTTATAGATGTTCTTGCTGAGTTGGTTAGGTCACTTTAGTTGCAGCATGGTGTACACTGGTTCTAAAAAGACACTGTTTGATAGGAAGCCCGATAGACTGCACGCATGAGACAAGGATGTCCAGATCGAAGGAAGATTCGAAATAGAAGTCATTGCGATAATGGTTTGTGATGGGACCTTGTTTAGTTACCAACATTCTCAGTTACCTACATAGCCCACGGCAAGAGGCGCAAAATCCCTCCCTTCGTGCACGATGCCTGATCACTTGTATGCCGCGGAGATTATTCCGAAGTTGTTCTTCTTTTCAAACTTTCTTGTGGATTTCAATCGCATATTTATACAATAAGTCGTTGAAAGAAAGCAGAAGCATAATACTTTGCCTCTGTTGATGTCTTCATCGAATCTTACTAAAAGTAAAGTAGCGATATCAGTTAGGCCTTTGAGGCTTTCTAAACGGCGATTTTTCGGGAAGCTCGATATCTGCTTTGTCCGGAAGCGTGATCGATTCAACCTTATCAGTCTCAGAACGTGTGCTTACGCTTGTTGATTCATAGCCTTTCTATTCGACCGCATATCCACGAGATTACGGTTCGTCGCAGTAATCCGTAAAACACGTTTCTTGAGATAAGTTGGCATGCATGTTTTAGGTACCTTGAAGTCTCTCTTATTTTTTCAAATCCATGTATTAACGAGACAAGATACTCAAGTTCTATCTAGTAAGCCTAAATTCGCATAAGTAGAACAGATGATAAAAAATCTTGACTTAACAGCACTGGAGTATAGTTACGATCTTTCTTGTGCATAAAATGATCTCTCTGTCATAATCTTGCCGCAACAATCAACTTTATTTGCCGTTTTTGCAAAAATTTTCAGCAGAATAGTCTCTCCGCCTACAGCAATAGAAAGATGGCTTTATCTTGTTTTTTTAGAGAACACTCTGTGCAGGACGGTCGTTACAGTGCAATACTAGAGCAGATTATTTTCCAGTTCGGAACGTTACTCATTACATCCACCATGTTCAGTGAGTGTACAGGGATGATGTGTACAATCCTTCACTAATCTCCGCAGCTGTAAAAACAGACAGGTCACTCGTCTGACGGCGACGTTTTTGTCCGCTAGTGTTTCTGTAAACCCGACTTGATGATGCTATTATACCTCACACGCGTGGTGAGCATTTAGGTCCATGACCACTTCGACCGGTTGTCACACAGCTAGAAGTGGCCGCGGGGGCTCGTTCCGAGGCGACGAGTTCGCGGTCACATTTCGGATGCGGCACCGCTATTTTATTCATTTGTGTGCTCTGGCCCATTTTATGGATGCTAAACCCATCTCAGAGCATAGCTCGTCCTTGGAGAACTTCCTTATCCTTCACATCTTATCACTAGGAAATTTGCTTAGTTGAACTTACCTACATTGCTTTGTGCTATTTATTCTTATCCTTCTTTTGTGAATCGTTGAGCTTGTTCATATTCCTAGCCATTTCCTCTATCACCTGTCATAGTTTACGCCTGAAGAACCTTTTGAATGGGATGTCTTCCCGAATCCCGAAAAGATGGAAATTAGCCAAGACTTTGTCAACGTAATAGTGCTGCAAAGCGATCAGTCTTTTGTTATTAGGCGTTTCTATTGTACAAAGGTTACAGATGGATTCGAACAACTAGTAATACTTCAAGCATAGGAGAAGTGTTTTATAGATGTTTTAGCACTTCTCCCAAGGATTCTCGCTACTTTTCTGCGGCGAAGAAAAACTGGTGTTGATACAAGTGTCATGTCTCTTGTCGTGGAAATATGACTTTGAAGTTAGTTTATATGAGGCTTTTACACTTGGCTGCTCAATGTTACTTGACCGAGTAAGTGGAACGTGCAAGTTGGAAGAGGCACTTCATTGATACAGCTCAGATTCATGAGAACTGAACCACTTTCAAGCAACTGAAAGGACATGTCATTGAAAGATTGGCAGATAACGTTTTATAATTACAATAATCACAGCAGAAAACGCTAATCTTTGAGTTTTCAATATATATGTTCCAGCAGTAGTCCTGTACAGCAGTGCCTTTCCCGATGGAAATGGTAATTGCTGTAACTGGTTAAAAAACGGAATAGATTACACCTGGTTTTGTTCAGGCTGTAGAGATCCACCAGCTTAGCTTTTTATCTCATTTAGTCCTCTACCCACTAGATGTATCATTTGTGGATGAACACTTTTCCTGCTCATGTAAATATCAGATTTTAAGACCTTGGAGTAAGAGGCATGTGAAAGTGAGCTGACAATAAGATTGCAGCGGTCCGGGTTTACAAGAAAAGCGATCATCAGTGCTTTAAGATTGAGCATCAATCTGAAGACTTAGATCTTTCCTTCGTCGCCTTTTTTGCGGACGTTTTTAGACGCCGTAGTACTCCGTACTCCTGCCTAGAAATTCTGAATGTAGTGAGGGCATCGACAGCTGCCCTAAGTGGGAGGCGGCGGCAGCTCCGTAAGCTCACGAGCACCCTTGAAGTGAAAATCCATTTTCTCAAACATTTCCAGCGCCTATTTCGAGCAACACTATGCCATGATTAGCACATCGGCGTCTGATGGATTGCGGGTGAGTGAGTGTGTGTGCGAGTAGTGAGGTCTTATCTTGTGTTTGTATCTTGTCGATAGTCGTCTGGCGACCTCGTTATTCATAGAACTATTCCAGCATTCTCACTCCCTCACTCTCCCTATTATCATCATTATCGAGATGTGCGGCATTTAGCGGTGTTCACCAGGAAGGATTGACTGCTATTTGTGAACGGGTCGGGTCGGCGTTGAGTCACCTCGATTTGGTCAACCTGGTCAACGAATCGATACCGGCAGGCGTCATTATGGATAGTAGGGGAGGTAGTAGGGTGACCTTCGTACCTTTTTATATTCGAACATGCATGGGTGCCGACAAACAACGCTTTCTTTGCTCCTCACAACAAAACAGTCATTTTCCTCGCCTCCAGACTATAGTTGGCACCTCACGTTCCTGGATTGTGCGTGCAGACCAGCACTGCTGGCTAGCTGCACGAACTCATCTTTGTGCTTTTTACGAAGCCATAGATCTATAAATGCAAATCACGTTTCCCTAGTTGTTTTCATAATTGTTATGCGCGCGGGAAATTAGTGGCGCACTCGATATTCGGGCGTTTTCGTCTTGTTTACCTCCGTAAAGCGCTAGAATTCCCAAGGATGCAGGTAACAACAGATTTGCTAGCTCTGCCAAACAATCAAGGCATATCCCGGAATACCGCTCACAAACAAGTTATTATATTAGTCGGAACTGCATCTACAAAGTCTTTATGTTATGTTCATGTTCACACGCGCATTTCTATTCGCAGCCATTTCTTTACACCAGATGGCACCTCACAGTACTGTATTGTTCCTCGTCGTGTTTGCTCGGTTTGTTGTGTGTCCGGCGTGTTGTGGTGGTCAGCTCCGCGAGCGCGCACCAGCTTTACGCCTTCGGTCGAGTCAGCGGCGAAAGTCGCCTATTCATGGAATGTTTGTTTTCGCACAGATCTAACACCCTGATTTGCACTTGAACACACAGTACCCAACCTAGCACACGTGTTTTGCTGGCTGTTGCCTGGGTGTGGGCATGTGCTTTAGCCGCGATGGTCGCTTGACTGCTTGCAGCTCGCCGGTGCCCTATCACACCCACGGTGAAGCAAGTTTGAATGCTCGCACTAGTTCTATGAACGTACTCACTGACAAATGTGAGCATTGATCATCCATCCACGTAGCTTCCGGTCGCCTTCCGGGCCCGCCTGTTTCCATCCACACATCAAAGCGCAAAAAATAACCCATTAATGCGCTCACGCTAGCTGGCTTTGACCAGTTTACTCTAGTATTCTGGAGTACATTCCGCTGTCGGCTTTTTTCCTCGTGCTGGATAATAAGGTCGCATGTAATCATACACATCCGGATCCTCTGCGTATCTTTGTACATACTCCCAATGTTTTAAGTTGAGAAAACAGCTGTAACCGGACATGAGTTTTGCTTGCTTCGCAACCTTGTCAAATCCGAAGTCAATTTACTCTCGTCTTGCAAATAGTGCTTATTTAGCTTTTGCAGGAATGCGTGATGCCTTTCTGCGTGCTTCAATTTGAAATCATGAGAGAATTATTGAGAGTTGTTAAGAGATAAAAGAGATAATTGTGCTTTCCAACTTATTCCCGTTGTTCCTAAGTGTTCTTGTTGAATTTTTCAATTGCACAGTGAACAGCAAACCGCAACTTTTGCTCAGTAAAACTTCAATTTCTGCGTCGAATTTTTCTTACGTTTTCATACATGAAATGTGTCCACTGATTACCTACCTAATCATTCGAGTGAACCATCGAAGAACTCCAACTGTCCTCTAATTTCTCTTGCTCCAGTATTTGAGGAAGCTCCTCCTTCATGTTATTGGCATATTCGATATTCTGAGGCGTCTGCCACTGGGCTGATTCTTCGAAACCTCCTCCGAAATGATAATCCAAGGTCACCTTACGTTGAATCATCGTGCATTCACAGCTTCACAAATTATTTCAAGAAGTTCATAAGTCTGTTCCTCTCTTTTGTTTCGTCGTATACAAGACATCTGAGAGTAATCCACGTAGGTCTGAGCAGAATATCCGTTTGTATAGTTCGCACTGTATCAAATGCGTAATGAACATCGCCTACTAGAGGTAGGAATAACCATAAGTTACGAACGGCCTTGGGCACATTCTCAAGTTCGCCTGCCGCTGTATGACTCAGCTATCATTTCGACTCGCGAAGGTGTAATACCAGTTTACGTAGTTCATTTGATGATGAGTCAATCTAGAGGACAAGTGCTCTCTTCACTCGTTTCCTTTCCCTCTTGATTTCCCTGTTTTTCTGGATCACTTTCGCATCACTCCTGTCGTAATCGTAGGAATTACGCGAAATTTCGCCGCCGTGGCGTTTTGCTTCAGACTGAAATTTTGCACCATTTCTTTTCCGAACAGTGAACTCTCGTCTACGTGTGATTTTGTTCCGAACATGTAATTTCTCTGCCTTTGTTTGTTAAGCCTTTTAGTTTGATTTTATTATTGTCGAATATTATGAACATCCTCTCGCTTTTTTCGATTTTTCATATTCGGTGGATGTGATAGAGTTCAAAAGGCCAAACTTTTTGTTTATTGTGCAGTAAAAAAAGCTGAATACTGATTCAAGCTGAGATCCTAAGCTAGATTCAGTATTTGCATGGATGCATGTACAATAATGGCGCTGCTGATTCTCACTGGCTCTATCATTATCAGAATTAAACTATTAACATTTCCTGGGAGTTGATCGATTCCTATGCAGCATGACTCCGCTCTCTAAGCTCTGAGTTATTCTTATTCTCCTTTCATCCAGAAAATGTGCAGTTCACTCACTTTCTGTCGAGGGTTTTCTTTCTTTCTTTCAAGGTCGCTCTAGAGTTAACTGTTAGTTCCCTTTCAGCAGCGCGTTAAAAGTACTTCTCACCTTGTGTGGGTTTTGAGTCCACAAAAATAAGCGCTCTAGAATAAATTGATCATAAGCGAATACTCTCATGAAACCTCACAGAAATACCAGAAATACAATCTAGTGTGGTACAGTAGCGGAAAAAACGTCTTGCGGATGGCTTTCAGAGGTAGAGATTATGCCCGTGACGTCATTTTTTAGTCGCGGTGACCGTAAATGATCTACAATATCGAATCTTCTCGGCAATTTTATGACGTCATCATCAGTTGAGCATCATTGCTTATGATCTGCCTGCAAAATTTATGATAGTCAAATATAACGCTTTTTGGTTTTCTAATCAAATTAGGAGGACTAGTTGAAACGGAAGTTGAAATTTTCCGATTTGATTCTGGTGACTTTTCGCTTTGTAACAGATTTATAAAGGAACTGGGAAAGGGTCGTGATCGTCCAGTTTTGGAAATTTTGCGTCTCAGTCCTCCTTGTACATTAGAGTATGTCCAGATCATGACAACTATACGTATAATCATTCTTTTGTGCAAATCAGATTAGCCTGACTTAAATCCATCATGTAGACATCATCATGGAACCTCACAACATTTTGCAATGTTTCAACATATGTAGTTTGTTTCTTTGTTGCTTTAGGTTTAATACAAAAAGTACAGAAGAGTTAGTGGGTCAGGCGATCTTTTTGTAACGTACGAGTACAAATCACATAATTGCTACTGAAGATTACTTGTCTCCTGTCTTTTTCTCAACGACAACAGCAAGGGAAAGTTAGATGATCATGAGGTCAGTTCGTTACGATCCTTCGGAAAGTTTCGTGAGATCGGGAAAAAAAGTGCTATCGCACAGTAAACCAGTTGTCGTGGTTCGATTATCTTCAGTTTAAGGAGGTACAGAACAGTTAATGTGATGACACCAACTGTCATTTCACGGCGACTGTCAGGCGGTGTTATCGCCTACAAATTAAAGGGACAGATTTGTTTTTTTTTTTAACTTTTTTTTTTACTTAAAATGCAAATATCCTATGCCATTTTGATTGAATCATGCCAGATCTATAGATACTACGGCAGTTGTTCGTTTTATTGGGTGCTTCAAAAAGGTGTTCGCAAACATTCTCCACATTTACAGCTGGAGTACATGGGCGGAGTAGTCAAACAATCTTATACTCTCTCAGTGGGAGAACCAATCTTACTTTTAATGGAATCGAGTAGTAGGTCTCACCTTTTTTCGCTTTGCGGAAGAGTGAAAGGGCAGGTATGGGTTGAAGGAGCATTACAAGTAAATATTAACCCATTTGTGGTTTTGCACACTTACAGTCAAAGTATATAGTCATTTGCTGGAGTACTTGGTTGTTATTTTGAAGTCGAAACATGATACAATATCAATAGTCGGGCGTAACGTGCTGATTAGATAGCAGCCTCGTCCTATTTGCCTCTAATAAGTGGGAAACGGACACCGTTGCATCGTCCGCATGCTGTCCTCCCATCGGCTTGATTTTCCCCCAGTTGAACATTCACTTACACTTTTTGTTGTAAAAACTTTGATAGAAGAGATATGCGCCGCGGAAGCTGCCCGCATAACTCGCATATTCATGTATGCATTTCTTACGAGCTCTATGCTGGATTATGATCGTTCCTCTTATTTCTTCTTTTTTTATATACGAAGACCATCCAGTCAGTGTTCCGCTTGTGATGAAAACTGTGGAAGAATGGGCTCTGGTGCCTTGTCTCTGGCCTTCTTCAGTGTTGTTGACTGGAACAGCAAATGGGCCTCTCTCCTGTTGCTATCAAATTGTTCTAGGATTTAATCCTCGTGATAGTCTAGAGTTCTCTTGAAAGGGTTGCCATGGTTGACTACCGTACTGAAGTTCACCACTATGTGTGGCATTTTCATTACCATTGCCTAGGAAAGTGTAGAAGAGCAGCACCATCTCAGTAAGCTGCTTTTCGGGAGCAACACCCTCAACAAGACTTATTGCTGTTATTTGCTCTAAAAAAGTCGTGAACAGCCTGACAGGAAAACTCTCGTCATGGCCAAAGGCCTATTTTTCGCATTGCAACGGTTGGCAAGAGTTCGCCTCTGAGAGGTTGCTCAAATTCGCCAAAAATGAACACTTCCAAGCGATTTTATCTTTGTTCTTCGCTTGGTAGCTTCCCGAGTTCTGCACAAAGGTCGCCAGGGATGATGTGCTCATGAAATAAGCGATGTGCTCTACATACTCATTATGAGAATTATATTGTCTGCCAAAGTTCTAGCCCGGTAAAGTTGTGGCGAGAAATTCTAGTTAACAAACAAAAACGCGCTATTTCTTTTGCATCAAACTAACAAATATGTAGATAAGCTATGGTTTACTAAATACGGGGACATAACAATCTCTTTAGATGTGCCCGTCTAGCCGTAGATTGCCTCGTGTTGACTTCATTTTGCTCTGCTCTTTCTTTTTCTGCTCATTGGCTTTGTTTGTCTTTGTCGCTTTTCTGTGTACGGGGTGAATTTCAAAAAAAAAAAGCCGTGATTCATTCACAGCTTCAGCACTAGCGCTAGCATCAGTCAGAGGCCAGACCTGTGGTCATTTTCCTGTAAATTTAACAATTTTTGAATGATATTTCTCCAAGGTTGTTTGAGCCACTGCAGTTTAAAGACTTTCCGTAAGAAATTCCATAGTAGGCAGTGAACTAGAAAGTTTAACCTTTCAATACTTCAATGTGTAAGTGGCCGTCTTAGCAGCTTCCGTTCCGCTGATGTTTCGTATGTTCTGTTCTTTTATATACATAGTACGTCAGGACTCGGCACACTTAACGTGCGAGTTTTTTTACATGCCTCAGTCCATTATACATGCAGATTGAGCTACGATCATAACAGCGTTTCATTGTCGCTATCAATGCATTCATCCAAAAATGGGACGAGCCTGGCGCGCCTCCATTTCTGCGTCACATTTCGATTTAGCTGTTTGTACGTCTTCCGCTTCTTTTTCAACCTTCATAATTGGTGTGAGGAACAGCGACAGTTCGTGAAATTTTCACTTTCCAGTCGTTCTCCCTCTTATTCTCTAGTTTTTCATCGCCCATGCGGCGGCCACCTTTCACAGCGGTGGCTCAGCGTTCACACACACTGAAAATCATCAGCCTCTGACATTCTTACCAATCCTGCCTAACTCACGATGTACTTTGGGTTGCTGTTCATCAAAATGAATAGTTTATTGGCATGGGGCCGCACACTCACACACTCTGCACGTTTTCCTGCAACCTTTTATTAATTCATGAAAGACTCACTAGGCCGTCTTTAGCAAGTCGTAGAGGTTGGAAAATACACTTGAATTGCTCCATGCATCCATACAAGTGCACACAAATAATGTTCCTGGTGCACAAGAACTTTACAAACCAAACAATAACTAGTATGGCAACAAGATGCTCCATGACTCCGTCCATTCTGGGTGGCGCTCATTGTCATTCACATCCTGAAATATTGGTATTCCCTTCGTAAATTTCGGGTGAATGAGTATCTTTACGAAAATGTGCAAACGGCGCTTTTTTTACATGGCCAGCGCTGTGACGGAATCACTATCTTGTTTACCTCTTAGGAATTACATGTTTGTAAATGTTCTTTTCGCAAAGGCGGCTTCCCTCATGCTCCTTCGATGCACAGGGAACCGAAGGTGAATTCGTTAATCGTCCATGGTATCATTTTTATTCGCAACATCATTCAATATAATGAATGTAAGAGCATCACTTGCCAAGGTGTTGGAATATTCCATGCTTTACATATTCGTCAGAACATGGAAGCTTTTGAGAATAGTTAAATATTCTAGACAAGAGCGCTTCTCATCTAAATTTCATTTCCTCCTCTGTCTCTATTCAACTTTCTATTGTATCATCGCTGAGGTTTTCCTTATCCGACCTGCACATCAATTTCTAACCGATACCGTGTATTTTCTCGTAAGGACCCTGCTTTACTTGGACTGCCGGCGATTTGTCACGTGCGCGTCTATTGTCTTCCTCATTACTGTCGAAATCATTCCGCTAAAATGTTTTTCATTCGCTGAACTGTGATTAATGTTGCCGTAAAATTGACGTGAAATAAATTTTCTTGGCAGTATATGGGTATTACTCGTGTTTGATGAGTATTGTGTTCTTAACTACCTCGACACAAATCATTTCCAGGAGAGATGGTATACGGTTGTGCAAATTCGTGCGTGAAGTTCTTATTCTTCCTCGTAAATCTTCTCATTTGCATCTTCGGAGCGCTTATCTTTGGATTCTCGCTCTGGGCAAATCTCGACAAGAACTTCGGTTCACATCTAGCAGATTTCGTGCGTAAGGTTGACGGTGCTGATCATACACACATTGATGAGATCGCCAAGGTAAGAATTAGTTTTGTGAGGTGGTTTCTTTTCTCTGCACATACAGTTGCGATTATTGTCATCCAGCTTTTGTTCCTAAAATAACATCAGCTAACATCGGAATGGTGAGAAGCATCGCCGTCACGCGGCTTTGTATACTGACACGCTTGTTCTGAGATGCATTACGTGTATTCTCACGGATGCTTCATATGTTTTCCATCGCAACCAGTTAAACCCACGTGGTGCTTGTCAGGGCATGTTAGAATCAGCCGCGTAGCGAAACCGCTTCACAGCAAAGTTGCGTTGCTCTTGACGAATTTCTGCATTAGTGCATGTATGTGCTAGGATATGGAATAGTGCCGAATAAAACTGATGAAGTTTACGCGTTTTTCTTCGTGTGAGGTCCTTTTAGCGCGAAAATAGCAGGTGATATATGCGTTTGGAAACTGCTATCTACCAAGACAGACAAAGTGCGACTAGTGGCAGCTTTAATTATGTTGTTAATCTTCCCTTGTTTTCGCACAACACAAAACAATTACTCCTTCAGTACCAAGCTTCGCTATGGATTCTGGTAGCTGTTGGTGCGCTGCTGTTCTTTGTTGGATTCCTCGGATGCTGTGGTGCAGCTTGCGAAAGTCCAATACTTCTAGGATTGGTAAGCGGCCTATCATTGAATAATGCAGTACATTATGAGATTGCTTCCAGCAGTTATCTTTATCTGATTAATTTCATCATTTTCCAGTTCTTCTTCATCGTGCTGATCCTCACAGCTATTGAACTTGGGGCAACGATCTTCGCCATGTCTAATCGAGACAAGTTTGTCGAGGCTGTACAGAAGGTCCAAAGATTTCCATATATTTCTGGGTGCTTGCTGTGAGCAATGGATTTGTCTTGCAGGTTATGGAAACTTCGGCAAGTACTGCAGAGTTGCGCAAGAATCTCAAGCCAATCCAGGATCTTTTTAACTGCTGCGGCGCAACGATTTCTACCAAGCAGTTGTTCATCGATGATAAAATCTGTACACCAGAACAATATCAGTTGGTGAGGCGTTTTCTCCAGTTTCGGACATGTCTCCTGTTTGTTTTCAACACAGGGTCGTGAGTGACATTCTAACAACAGAGCTCATGCATTAGTTAACTGCAAGTGGTTGTGATGTTGCCCTGGGTCTGTCGTAGCATGGGTAGCATATCCAGGATTTGCAGTGAAAAGTATGGCGCACTAGAGTCTAGAAGTTCCACAAGAAGCGATTAGACTTGCAATTAAAGCATCACTGTTTTATTTGTCATGCATCCCGGAAGGATACGTTGATCTCCTAAAGGCTCTGAATTCTTTATTGCGCATGTGTCTTGCAGAATTCAGTTCCGTTAATTGCTTCTGGAGAATACTTCATTTATCGAGTTTCATCATGTCAATATGGTTTTTCCAGTTTTTTCACTATGGATAATTTTTCCCATCTTCTTCAAAATTTGCAGAACCTCCTACTAGAAGAGAACATTCCAGGAGTAGAAGTAGAAGTAAGAATAACAAGAACAGCATGTGTCAGATCTCACTGAAAAGTAAGAAGTGGGAAGTGGCCACTGGAAATATTCATATTTCTGTGGTGGAATCCTTGAAGTTCTGACAAATACATTTAGGATCCCCATTTTTAGAATGCGAATTCTCGAAGGTGGGTGCTACTTGTGGTAGCCATGAGAAAGACGGTTGGTTCGAGCATAACTAGACTGGATAGATAGTCTCGTGAATGTGCCATTTCCAGGATCTGATTCTGGGCCAACCGTCTATTTTGGCGCATGTTATCTTTTCGAGTTTTTTTTCAGGCTAAAATTGTTAGGAGCCACTGATCTTTGTGGTATGCATGATTTTCCTCGAAAGATGAGTCACCGCTTTTAGGGAGAAAGTGGGCAGGGCCACGGCGCTTGCACGAGCTTTCTTCACCGTGCACTTCCTTGTTCGTAACATTCGAAAACCCCCTTTTTAAGTTATGAGGTGGTCGCTCCTTGCTAAGAAGTGCTTGGTGAGGAAATTTCTATAAGTGCACTAAATTTCGTCGGTATGCACCTCTAACATGGTAGGTTAGGAGGTGCGTTCCAAGCCAGTGTATTGTGCGGAAATCTGGTCCGACGCCTTGGTCTCGCTCAATTTTTCACAAGAGAAAGAGCTGAAAATTGAGTTTTTCGTTTTTTTTTTCTTCGTGCACTTACTCAGCAGTTCATTGCTATCTCAGCTGGAGAAATTTCAGTAACGATTCTGCGATGGGAGCATGCCTTCAACTTGCAACATTTGAAAATGTTAATCACTTTGGTAAAATGAAAAGTTTCGTGTTCTGAGTTCCTTTTAGCACTAAATGCCGAATTTCTACCCAAGTATTACGTCAGCTAGACATAACGTCGTTCGTGTTATTGTTGAGAACAGTCCCAATCGTGCACTTTTTGACAGTACAATGTCACATGATATGTGAATCATACCAATTCATAGCCAGTTACACTTTGTTATGCTTACACATGCGTGGGATGCATAAGCGGGACTTTTTCATCGAAAATTTATGTGCTGTAGATAAATGGATACTTAGCGAAGTTGCAATAAAGTGGGTTAAGTGGTCGGCGTTAATCAGTCCCGTTTCTTGGATGAGCTACACATTCGACTTTATCCGAGAATCGCCAAGGCATATGTGTGCCCTATGCAGTGACTTGCAGGGAACATCCGATGTACCCAGTCAGTGTTTCATCCTCCTAGACTCCTTTTCAACTCGGAGGGATAGAAAGTCTCGTTGGCCTCGGGCGGTAAAGTTGTATAGTTTTCCACTAATAGGTTGTGATTTAAAGTGGGAGTAGTACTGCCATATAAAGAAATGTTCCTTCCCAATTAAAACATTGAAATTACTTACTGCTGCTGTTTCAGCCGGACTGCTTCGACCGCATTTCGACTATGGTGGAGTCTTCTGGCGAGATCATTATAGTGATCGGCTTCATTCTACTGGCCATTGAAGTCTGCTCGCTCATCTTTTCGTGTATTCTGTGTCGTGCGTCTCGCGAAGTTCGCTACGCAGGGTACTATGCGTAAAATGGTTGTCCCAGTTGCAAAACGAGGGTAAGGGGATGGAATCTAGCTTTGTCAATACAAAACCTCAGCAGTTGCTTTGAAAATTCGACATGTCTTCTTTTGCATCTCATTTACTGCATTCAGTTTACCTATGTTGAGGTGTTTGTTCCCGGTTTTGTGCATACAGTTGAAGATCTTTTCTTAAAAAGTTTTACACATAGACATGTAAAACCTTGTACAGAAAAGGAACGATGGATGTTTTTGAGCGATTGAGAATTGGCGAGGGGGAATGTCATGGTTTCGAATAGGGTCTCTATATCAACTGAGGTTCAAGTATTCTTTTCTTCGGGTATGAATGGCAATCAAAAGCAATAAATTGGCGTTCTGTGTACGCTTCCACGCTGTTTGCGTATCCGAACTACGAAAAGCTTGGATCACTGTAATTTTGTTCTTGAGCCATTCGACGCTACTATCTTCTGACCTCCCTTTTCTCGCGAAGTCGCAGATTTGCCAGAACTTCACCAATTCTTATTGTTGCATTTTTTACGCGTTGTGCATTTCGAACTCCCCTTGAATAACTTACCTTCTTCTCGAAGTCCTTAACTGTGTTCCTTGTTTAGCGATATCGTTCTCTAACAAAGTCATTCATGATGCTACTTCATGGATGCGTTATCATAATATTCCAGTTATAGAAGGTATACACAGTTGCCGTGTCTGTGTTGAGTGAACACATTTTCACTGAAAGTGTATGCATGTGTGCTTAGAGTGTTATTGTGTATGCTATGTACGGGACTGAACATTTTATCGTCATTCCACTCTTTCTCCTATTTTTTTTGTGCGGGATTCTGAATCACTCCGCTCGCATTTTGCGAAGCTGTTCCAGGTCCTGAGTTTAGTGCTGCTATACTCATATCTTTAATTGTTTATTTTATTAATAAAGAAGACGGACTTAATTTATGATCTGTGTTGCTATCCGAAGCGTAGATGATTGTCCCGGTGCCTGTCTCGCTGCAGCTGCTGCAGATTCGTGCGAAAGCCGAAGACCCAGGATGAAAATGATGTGTCGGTTCGAACCATTCCTTCAAGGCTCCTGAAATGAGTGAAGTGCTGCCACTTGGAACTGGTTATTGGAATGTGGTCCAAAACTGTGATGACAATGTATGAGCTGTTGCACCCTCAAATAATTTTTGATGGCTGCTTCTTTCTCAAAAATATAACCGCTTATTTTCTAGCTCTAGATTCGCCCTTGTCGACATTCACATGGATAACGAAAGATGATTAGATCCCTCAGCGAAGTTAACACCCATTTCTACAGCTAAAGTCTTTCGATATGCTACGTTTTCAAGCGGGTGACAATCTGCGAAGAAGTGATTTACATAATGATTATAAACATACAGGTTTAGGGAAAATTTCTAGTGGAATGGAATGTGGAAGCAACCAAAGATATTTGCGGACTTCCAGATTCTGAAGAAATAACCGTGGAGCGCACTAAATTTCAGACAATTGGATCATTTTTTCGTGATTGCGAAGCAACTTATGTACCGGGACTTCATTAGGATGTGAAATGGTCGATTTTTTCCGGGCTTGAAAGTTACTCGGTTTGCAACGCATTTGAAAAAAAAATTTCGCGTGCCACCGTCGAAGAAATCATTATTTATGTGGTAGCTGGTGTGCGATATTTTGAGATCTAATGGCTATTCGTATTTTTTCCTCAGTAACAAACATTTAAGCTATGGCAAATCCATATGAAGTTGGAATGAATTATAGTATGTAGTGTGCTCATACTTCTGTTACCATAAACCTAGGCCACCTCCGTAGGCCCCCTGTATGTAATTCGTTCATTAAAGAAACGTATTTCAAACTCAATCTGCTCAAAATTTTGCTCCGAAGCTGTAAATTGTTGCATAGATGAAATTCATGCTTTAATTTTGCTGCCAGTACGAATTAAAAGGGGAGTAGGATTGTGCCCCCCCCCCCCTTTTTTTTCTGGACGCTTTCACCTTATACAGCAGAGCATTGCAATGGTTAGTATGTTGCAAATGTCTGTTAGTGTGAAAATTTCCGTATTCCGGGATTTGTAGGATTTTCGTTTAATTCATCTCAGTGTAAGCAACTCAAACACCCTCACTATGTCCATAATCTCCACCACAACCAGTTTACGCGGATACTGTCGTCACCGTCATTACCAGCACCACCTTGGCTGGATGCATCACTGAGATTACGCAGGGTAAATGCGTTGACGCCCATGTTAACGACGAGTAAATTTGCGGTGTGCTAGCAAGTTTACTCTGGGTAATGTCCAGTGGTGGACGCAGAAAGTGGGTGGGAGGGGGAGGCGTGGGAAAAATTAGAGTCTCCGCCGTTCTGGGGATCCGGATGGAAAGCAAAAATAATGAAATTATTAATTATGATGTTAAATATTCAAAAAGAAAATAATAACAAACAAGCAAAAATACACTTACACAAAGTTTTTATTTGTCTCGCGAAGCATTTTCAAAAATTCAGTTACCCATTCTAGGATAATAGGCGCCCCCTGCCTCCTGCTTCCACTAGTGGTAATCTCAAGGACGCAGACGGCCTTTGCACTACTTTAAATACTTCCAATACCTGGCTACCTCCAGTACACCCATTACCTCCACTACCACTGCAACCTCAACAATCTCTATTATCTCCACTATTCTCACTCTCACCACTACACCATCACAACCGCAGTCACCACTTGCACTTATCTTCTCCGCTATCATCACTACCACCACCATCAGCACTACCTCCACCTCTGCACTGCTTCCGCTAGCTCCACCACCACCTATCACTTCTTGCATGATCATTGCTACAGCCCCTCGATACGGGTACAACCGGTGGCTTGCCTATCCCCAACATCTCCACGTCTTCCACTACCTCCACTACTTCCATTACCTCCACTGCTTCCACTACCTTCACTATCCGCAACCCACCACTGCAACCACTGTCACTGCTGCCACTACTACCTCGGCAATCACCACTGCAGCCACTTGATTTGCCTTCTTCGCACTTTGGAAAACTTCCCTCTGAGATGAGCTATTGGAAAATCTCCCAGATACCGCCAAGACTGCGAAAATTTCCACATTCTGCCAACTTGGTGTACATAGTTATCCCTTCGAGTTGTTCGTTTAAGAGAAGAAATTTAGTCACGGGATTAATGTAGCCTATGGATGTCTCTTTCACTACTTTTTCCTCTATCACCACTACCACGGCCACCTCCACAACCCCCATTATCTCCACTATTCCCACTCTCTCCACTGCACCGTGAGATCACCATTTGCACTACTTTCTCCGCTATTACCACAACCACCACCATCAGCACTACCTCCACCAGCTCCACTGCCTCCAGTAACTCCACCACCATCCACCGCACAAGCATTACTACAGCCATTCGATCCGAGCACCCCTGCTAACTAACCTATCCCTAGCATTCACTCGCTCCACTACCTCCACTACTTCCACTACCCCCGCCACTTCCACTACCTCCACTACTTCCACTACCTTCACTATACCCAACCTACTACTGCAACCACTGTCACCGCTGCCACTGCTTCCTCGACTACCACCACTGCAGCCAGTTGACGTGCCGCTCTCCACTACCTTGACTCTCTCCTCTACCTCCACTATCCCCACTACTTCCACTACCCCTGCCACTTCCTCTACCTTCACTATCGCAATCACACTCACCACTGCAAGACCGCGAAAATTTCCACATTTTGCCACAGTGGTGTA
>JARK01001350.1:908205-940809 GCA_000688135.1 Ancylostoma ceylanicum | reverse complement strand
GTCTCCTGGCCACTTTCTGCGCCGGCCAGTGGGCAATAGGTATCAGCATGAGTGAGAAAAAAATCTAACAAAGCTTCCTCGAAATAAAATGACCTTATCAGTTGAGATGACGCCGTAACGAAAGATAAAATTAAATGAAACGAAAGATTAAATTTTGGGTAGTAATATGAAAATAATCGCCACTGGAACTTGTGGTCCAGGATATCTAAACACGCTCCCAAAAATGCCTACATTTTACAACTGAGCCCGTATTCCGAATTTCACTAATAGTATTCAGAGATGAACAAGTATTACCATGTGGAAGACGTTCAGAGGCAGCCATGCGATTGCAAAGACGGCCACAACGCACATGAGCAACAGATGAGTTCGACGTTGTCGCTCAACGACGGACCTGAAAAAGCTCACAATTTGTTCCACTGGTTTTCTTCTGAATACAACTTAGAATTGATCATGGAAAAAAAGGCTACCTCCTCCGTTGATTCTGGCTAAGTGAATTAGGGAACGATATGTTGCGATTCGCGAATCGCAGCTTCATGCGATGCGCTATTCGCGTGTAGGCGAACACCAGCGAGAACAACGGGAACGCGTACTGAGTCACCAGCACAGATAGTGTGTAGGTCTGCTTCGAAATCATCATCTGCAAATGGAAACATGGTGGTTGAACATTGCTGCTGCACGTGCACAATAACGAAGGGAACGCAAATAAAACCTCTCGCGCTGCCTATTTACGTGGTTCGCTTTTACGCTAAGAGCTGTTACAAGGCGGCTGAATCTTTTTGCGAAAATGATATTACGGAAGCACAGATCTTTGAGCCCCAACAATTCAGGCCAAACTCTGATCAGGCAAAATGCAAATCTTGCTTCCTACGGTATTTTAGGATTTATATAGTGTATGACATTCTCACCGTTTGCCAAATGTCATTCTGTTCGTGACATATCCGAAGCGAAATTCCGCATATCGGATCCTCATAAATGGTATTGAGATCGGAGGCGATCAGCAGAGGAACAGCCAGTATTAATGATAGTACCCATATGAACACGAAGAACATCAGCGACAAATTCTGTTGCCGCTCGCGCTTCGTCGGAAAGATTACCAGAACGTACCTGTAAATGAGACTATGTTAGTTATTGAAGTATTATTCCCAAAGATGAAAGAACTCACCTATCAAGTGCAATCGCCGCGATAGAGAACGTTGATAAGAATATGTTGAATCCTTGCAGCGATCCAGCTATTTTGCACAAAGCCGTGCCAAATGGCCAGAACATGTAAAGTACAGTGTACAGGGTCATGGGAGCGGTTATTGTGCAGACCTAAACGGAAGCGTCAAACTCTATTCTGTGGATATCTTCCATAGGCCAAACTTACAAAGAAATCCGACAGCGCTAAATTGAAGATGAAGAAGTTCCGTGTTGTTCGCATGGCTGGATTCAGGACGACGACGAGCATCGTGAGGAAATTGCCACAGGCTCCAAAGATGATCACAATCAAATAAGCAGCCGTTATTGCATAGCCAAGCTTAAACAAATACCATTCTTCACAGACCATAGTTCAACTCTAGTAATACATATTTTAAATGCAAGGCACATTTGAGCAAACACTGCCTAATTGCTGTGTCCATCGTTTTTTATTCTCATTTATTTTTTACTACAGCGTTCCCGAAAACAGTTGTTCATTGGGGATATTATAATGACAAAATTGTTTACATGTCTGTATCATAATGATAACTGTAGCTGTGAGTAAACCACAAATTCAGCCTCACATGTACAAATAGAGGAGTCGAAGAGATGAGAGCATATTGAAGCAAAAAAAAAAGAACAGATTTTCGGTTTGTTCCTGGATGTAGGTGGATTTAGTACAATTCAATGTTAGCTTGTCGGAAAAACTTCCCGCCACATTCTTCCTCTCTTTCCAATTTTTTAAACAATCTATTAGAGTTTCCCATCCAAATCATTTGTGAAGGCTGGCCAGTAGTCTACTTATACTAAATTTATCTACGCATTCCGTAACGATCATGATCCGAAAATCGAGTTTGATTCCAAGCATGTCCGGCTGTTTCTGCCTTGCGAGTTCAGGAAACATAGCAACGCAAGCCATCCTACAAAAAAAGCATAGGCCATATGGTAGGGCTCTTCACTGTCTCGCCCTGTAAACGTTTCGTTCGCAACTTTGAGGAATTCGGGTTCAGCTCCAAATAAACCAGGAACTGGAAGCGAAATTCGAAATGGTCGACCAACGCCTCCTAAAGCTTATTGAAGGGAATCCACGAAGCGGTATCCGTGAGCTGGCAGAACTTCAGGCTATAACACATAATAGCTGTTCACCTGCGTCACCTCGAAGGGGCAAAGAAAAAAAAAACGACGTCCGAATGCCTCATGATCTGAGTGGTCGTTAGCTTCAAGTGCGGAGCGATGCTTCTCTAAACTGTTGATTTTTCGACGGACTTTTGCTTGCCCAGCCAACTTAGTTACCGGTCGAGAGAAGTGACTTCTTCACGTAAATCACATACGGAAGAGTGACATGGACGCCGATAGCCTCAGTGTCCAGAGCGGAAACGAGAGCTCCATCCACAGAAGGGAATACTGCGTTCGGTGGGATTAGAATGGAACCGTTCCCTCGCAGCTGATGCCAATAAATTCCACTGTTTCCGCCAAAGTTCTCGTGAGTAATGTTAACCTGTACACTGCGTATTGTTGGTCGCATTAAGGTAGCAGATTAAATTTGGAAAGGAACCTCGAAAGTGGCGGGAAACGTTTCCGGGAATGTTATACATTCCTTGAGGGATTTTTCTCAAGCGCTTTCGGATCTATAACATTTCTGTCACTGTTACTGCTTCTACATATATTTGAACAAGCGTGAATTAACATTCTTCACTGAATATTTCGGTATATTTTCCTAGAATCTGAGGCTCCTATAGGATGGGAACGCCTACAAAAATATGTAAGCTAAAAGAAAGTCTAAGATTTCCTGACTTTCCATCCTCGCAAGACACTTACAAGCATTCCATAAATACTATATATTTGTTAATAAAATGAAGAAAAAAATGAGCGTTGAATAAACAACGAACGCACTTCCTTCGATGCGTGCTCCGTCCCATTCAGCACGATTTCATCACGGAAGTAATGGTTGATGCGACTGAATAAACTCTGCCAGTGCTCACACGTCTCATTGGACATTATCCTAAACAAGACCATACTAGTAAGTGAATAACTGTTCGCTCCAACGGAGTATAACTAATAAGCGCGACGATTGCATGGAAGGATTTGCAACGATGTGAGAAAATGCGAGCAAATAAGGAGTCAAAACTCGATTCTGCAACGATGGAGCTCCAGAATGATTTTCAGTGTTGAAATTGCCGTATGTTTTGAAGGATAGTGAGCATCACGGTAGGAACGTGGCAAAAACAGAGAGCAAAAAACAGATAAATCGTCCATGAGCAGGAAGTAGGGAATATGAGAAGGCGAGCACGAAGTTGAAGCAGGTGAAGACGTAAATCAAATTCAGAAGAGTCGACGATGTTGTCGTTATCTACGAGCTAAGTAACGGATGCACAGCAGCTACACCATAGCACCTCATGAGGCACTGAGCTGCAAGCTGTGTGCGAGGCCGACGAAAAATAATTAGTTTAGTTATCAGACTAAATGTTACACGTAGAGCATAAAATAAGTGAATTTCTCTACTAAAAGATCGTCGCACACGGAACGTTCAGAGCATTAGCGACGACGTCACCTGAATAGTACTCACACATTGATGGTAGCAGCTGTGTGTACGTGTGACGCCTACACACAGCAGATTTCAGCAAAAGTGCCGTCGAAAAGCTAATAGCGGTGCGTAAATTTAAGTGCACTCATTGGTAATGAGTGAAGAATTGCTAAAATGGGCCACTTCCATGTGTGCATCGTTAATGAATGCCTGGAATCGAAAAAGAGAGATGATTGATGTCGTCTTCCGCCCTCCTCCTCTTCCAGCGCGAGAAAAACTTCAAACCTGGAAGGAATAAAATACCATCTGAAGCATCTCGAATCTCACTTCTCCATAATCACAATTCTGTTTTTAGTCGGAACCTTTCTATCCCGGACAAACGTCTTTAGCTGACATCGTCACAGTATTCCACACATGCGTAAACTCTATTGTATTACAGACTTATGTAATTTTCGTTAAAGAGATTTTCTGAGAAGTGAGAGTGTCGTGTACTTTGTGGTCATTCACATTCACAGACGAATACGTTAATTTACGGAAAAGAAATTGCACATTCCATTGCAACCCTCCCTACCAACCTTGTTCGGCAAAGCTGTCTATGAAAACGACCAGTGCCAACAAAGGATTGAATAGTGGAGAAACAAACACTCTATTCCCCATCCAAGAGATCTGAATGAGAATTGGCAGTTTAGAAAGTTGTGTCCAAATCACAGTTTTGTAAAACATTGGAACATTGATAGGTAAACCAGCAGAACCGCCGCAAATTTCAACAAAGACGCGGAACAAAACTGAGAAAATTAAAGAAAAGGTTTTTTTTCAAGCCAGGGTCATAATACAGTCATGGTCAAAATAGATTTTTCGCTCTGCTTTAGAGTTCGCAAACGCCCAGCGAATATCCTGCGATTTTTACCAGAGATCGAGGAACACCGTAGTTATTTGCCGCTCTCCCGGAAATGTTCGAGTTAGGAGTAAAAGTACACAGGATGAGCTGGGAGTTCAGTCTAGGAAGGGCAAAATTGGATATGCGGCTTCCAAAACCAGTTTCATTTAATCATCAGCATGAGGAAGAGAAAACTTAGAGTTTTCCGATAATGAGAGCACTATCATAACGACTGTCTGTTCAGTTGGACAACTCAATCAAATGAACAGGACCTAAAAATAAATTAGTAAGAGCTCGTTGCTTTATAAACCATTATAATAATATTTGATTGTTAGAGAAAATGTTCCCTCCAGCATTTCTCTGGAATCAGCAGTGTGAGTTGCAAAATTTTCGGAAAACTACATTTTGTATAACCACAAAATTTTTGACAGGTAAATTGCTGAGAACAGAACTGAGACGGCTACAACACTATTAGTTCAGATATGCCCTGAAATGCTGGAAGCGAAATAAAAAGTCAGCAGAGGAGGAAAAGGAAGTGCAATAGGAAGTGACATTCTCGAAGGTAGAACCACTTTAATGCTAATGGAACATCTACTTCCTCAATGAGCTTGAGGAAACGTCGGGCACATCATCTTCTCGCACAGAGCACTTGCATAGATCCTCTCATCCTTAGTGACTCGAATCGTTTCAGGGATGAATCCCAGCAAAACACGATGACGTTCTCCTTATTTCTGGTCTGCTTCTTGCTATTTTTGTCGTTTTCAACCGCTGAGTAGCTGCTGGCTCATTGCCTATAGAAGTCAACGAATCAAACGTCAACGCTTTTGGATGGCATACATACGCACACATGCACAAATACACATACACAGCAAACGACAAGCAAAACATGACGACGTTAACGCTTGACTTCTGGCGATCGTGAAGACTAGAGCGAGGTTAGCGACACTCGCTAAGAAAGGATCAAACAGCAACAAGATGTAGGCGAAGGAGTCGCACATCTTCACGGACGACAGACGGAAATGCCCTCTGAGAGTGTCTGGATCTATGAAATCCAGCAGCATAAAGGACAACACCGAAGGAACGCCAATTAAAACATCGGAAAAGGTTGTCATAGAGGGATTGACGATGATGAGCTCGTGCTTTGATCGTTCAACTACTTCGGAAATGAGCATTAAAAAAGCGCAAGCAATCAGAAGACAGATGGTCTGCCGGGAAATTCCGTCCTTATTGGTTGTGGATGAGTCCTGAAGAGATATGAGAAGTGCACGGAATGTTCTCATAGATCAGGATGCAGGAAAACAACGGACAAAACCGTAATCAAAATTCGAAATGCATCGGTGAATATTACATCCGAGAGAGTATACGAACAGCAAGTGCACTAGGTAGCATAATAAATGGAAATGAGCGGCTAGTGTAAAACGGATTACGGTGTGATCCGGACGTAAGCATTGGGGCGGGTGGGCACGGTTCTTTCCAGTTATGACATTTTGCACTCTTGAAGTTTCAAGGCACAGATTTCGTTCCTCATCGCATCCGCAGACGTCGTCCGAACGTTACCTCATCGTGCATTCACATAAAAAATTAGTCAGTACCTGTTACTTCCACTTATGCTGGTGTAGGCTATTTTGAGATTTCCTTGATTCACTATTATATATTAACTACATTCTTTTCGCTTGAAAGCAGTTACACATCCGTAATGATTAGCATGCGTTTTGTTTTGTGATGCTTAGCTGTATATTTATTTTCCTGTATTTGTGTGATAAAAAATTAAATTAGATGGATTCTTACAATCCTGGAATCGAATGTAATAACCACGCTCACTGAAAAGGAAAACGAGAATAGAAACTGGGTAGCGATTTTCTCTGAGCCATTTAGGCTAGTGTGTTTTTGAGTTAAATTGAAATGCCACTAACGCAGTAGCTGCGCAAATGCGGAAAACTCAATTGAAAATGTTTTTTTTCCCAGAAGCATACTGTTTCCAGATGTGATCATACACGCAACTGCATCTGACATGTTCTGCATAGTTGCAGCGATTTAATATTTTAGGATAGACAGTGTCCTCGACTTATGGGACTGCAACTGAGTATTTATCCCTTTGTCCTGTAGAGAATTTTTTATTGGTTCATAAATAACTCCACAGATTCTCTTTACTTACCATTTCACTACGTAATATCTATGACATTATATGAGAAAAGAGTAAGGACTTTTGCATGGAATACTATGTGAAAGGTGGGGAATTCTCATCAGTGCGAAAAGCTTGTAACCAGAATCACCGAGAATTCTCAGAGATTCTTTCTTATAAACTATGAATGAATGTACACGCGTATTTACCTACATGCGGGCATTTATCGCGTGTAAGTCGTTCTCGAAAAGATGGACAGATTCCGTGCGCGGTTACTTAGAGTAGCGGTAGCAGAATCGTGGCGGGACCTGCTCGACCGTCTCACTTGAAATATACTTTTACAGCACTTTTCTTTCAGGTCCCGACGCGATTGTGCAGCCACAGAGTGAGGTGTGGAGCGTTATACCTGGGAAGGGCGGTGCGGACGAGCCCTGCGAATGGTCGATCTTCCCAATCAGCCAATCACAAAGCCCACGCGCACCGCCCACTCCAGGTATAACGCCCTGCATTCACGGAGTCCGTCCATTTTTTTTTTTTTGTTGAGAAGGACTTCAACGAGACACACTCATCCTTCACGTACTTCCACTATTCCTTACATTGCCTTCAAATTTTAAGGTTTGCAAACTTACCATGAACGTATGAACTAGTATGAGCGTAGGATGAGGCAAGGAATTCAATTACGAATAGAATTTTAACTCCTGATTTTCATCGATGCAAATGAGTTAGGTGATAAATCAAAGCATGGGCTAGGAACCAAATTGCGTGGTACATAGAAGTATGGAAGCATCAGACAACGGAAGTGAGTTGCAAACTATTTCAGGAAGGAATAAATAAGAGAAATTAGGTAGCAATCCTGCTACAATGAGCAAATTTACAAACTTATCCCTATTAACTTAACATGAAACTCATGAAATAAACGTTAGACCAAGTATATCGCAGTAATCGTACTATTGGCCTAACAAGCCTCAGCAGTTTTCTAATATAATGGTTAATTTATACATAGTAGGCCGTGGAGAAATTGAAATAGCAATCATGTCCTTACTCATCAAACTTCCTGAATAATCCTAGCCATCAAAAATACATCCGTAAATTCACATGAGAATGAGTGCACTAATACACGCTGGGAACAATTACATTTTAAAGGGGAGCTTCCTTTCCATGGAATACTTCGTCAATTTGTTGAACAACTTTCATTTCCTCGAAATATACTGGAGTGAGTGTGACTGGTGCAGGATTATTTCCTCGCTGGCCAATGATGGAAATGGATGTTATTTTGGAAAAATAGCGTTTCGGAGATCGTTGTTCTAAAATCGTCGTTCGAAAGGAACAGATATGACAGACTTTGACACACTCAAATAACTGAAACTTCAATGCACAATACGATTTTAGGGGTTCAGCACAGCCCAAGGCACGAACACGGAATGAGAACTGCAAGGGATCGTGATAGAAGGTGACAGAGAGCGAAGCAATAAAGCCGGCCAACAACAATGATCCAAGAATCGTGCCATGATTCGCATGCGGATCGTGGGACGGGTGTTTACGTGTTGATTGAATGAGGCGCACAACATTTCCGGAAGGAGCACAAATCAGGAAATGCCAGATCAACACTCTACGTTTGATTCATTCCTGGAAATGATGCAGTTGAGTAAATATACGTTTGCTCAAGAAAGCGCTGACGTCCAAACAAATTAGAGACGCTCCAATTAAGATGTTTTGAGTGGGTTGTAATTCTACTATGTATTACTGTTCATGCAACTACGCAGCTGGACGATATAGAATCACACGTGATCCTTAATAGACGACAGTAGCATACGAATGTCTAGTTAGTTCTATAAAGGAAAATGTTTGAACTTTTGCTGAAGTAAAATGTTGCACTGAAGCGGGTGTAATTTAATTACGTTGAGACGAAGATGAGTGATGGCCGATGGCTACGAATGCGGAATAGCAGCACATTGTTTCCATCCACTGGACGAAGAACAGAAAATAGTCGAGCAGTTTTGCAAATCACCAGCTGCCACACTCCGCTCTGAGAATCATCTCGAAAACGAGAAAATCAAAACAATAACATCCAGCAATTACCTATCATTGTCGTTATATCATTGTTACTCGGTCGCGCAAAGCTTGTCTCGCCGCTTCGGCGTCAATAACTCTGAGCTGAGCATACCCGGAAGTTTCGTAAATAGCTTCATTATCCGGATAAAGCCTTCTATTATCGTTTTGCCCTGGATGCTTAAAGTCCTCACACGTCCTGCGTGTGAGTGAGTTGCACAAGAAGTTATGACGACTTCAGCCGCACCTCTCACCTGGACAACAGCTCATGCCAACGGGAAAATGCACTGTTCGCTTCCTGTGCAGAGGAGAGGCCAGGGTATCAGTTGTGAGTAAGATTTGATCGGATAAATAAAGTGAGGTAGAGATAGTGCAGAGGGAAAAGTGAATTTCAGGACGACAATGGAAGGAATCAGCTTTTAAAAGTGAATCTTAGCATTACGTCGATAGCAGAGACCAAAATAATAAAATTTTGGCATGAATAAGGAAGGCTTGCACAATACATATGGGTATGACTGTGCTTTTACAAGCAAATCCATGTTCTATCGGCAATTACCCAAGAAAACCATGGAGTATCCACTTGCACGCGATACCGGGCGCATAACTGTTGGTAGTGACCTCACATTCTCAGGAAAACAAGGTGTATCCCGAAACGGAGTACACATTGGCTAATAGAAACTTGGCTAATAGAAATTCTCCTTATGACGCTAATACACAAAAAAGAATTAACGTTTCTAAGAGTACATTGTAGTTAACACCCCTCATCAATTGTTTCAGGAGAAAAATGAATATACAGGGGCGGAGGGAAGTACTACAGCAAAAAGTTTCTCATTCGTAGACTGTTTCAGAGTAAAGCTGGACACGTTGAATCCTCATGTTTTGTTGCCATACACATGGTACAGGAACACGTGAATGTGGATCCATTTCGTTGAATGATTTCGTTGAGAAAAGAATTTTTCCTAGGTGGTCAGATTTGGGAGTTTTAAGGTTCAACAACCACCTAGAAAAGGGGTTCACAAGTAGAAAATTATCCTGATTTGATTTTATCACAGTAGCTCCGATACAGTTCCACCCAAAAAGGCATGCACGCCCAGTAATTACTCTGAAATGGAAGGTGAAAAGTTTTTACCTGGCCAACATGAAATTAATCTACAAATCCCAGGCGAAATTTCTCCCATACTAACTCACTTCTTCCCTTTTGTTCTTAGGTCATAATTGATCCAGATTATAACGCTGCTCCATCCAAGGATGTGCAGTTTTACTGCAAGACCTAGTCGTGTCGAATGCTGCAGCTATTCCTCTCAGTCACGACGTAGGCAGTTGGGAACATCATGGAAACGGTGACGAAGATTCTCGACTTGCTCGAGGAAGAAAATTTCGCTAGGAATCAAATACGAAAAAAAAGTGTCGTCAGGTTCTCTGGAATGTCGTTTGTTGTAGTGGAACTCAGGACTCCTTGTATTCGAGAAATGAAAAATGGGATAACTCATGTAGTACTGCAGTAAACTTAGCTGGTCATTTTTGCAATGACGTTCCATAATGTATTCCTGAAGAAACTGGCGAGCTCTGTTTGATTTAGATATAGCAAACCAAATAAGACCCTTATAAAGCGCAAACTTTGAGTCAGGCTCGAATCCTCGAGTGCGGAACAAGGCGACTTGCAAGCCCTTTCTAGCAACTACTTCCGCTCAGGGCTCAGTGGTCGTAGGTCTCCAAATTCGTTGCGAAATGGATCGCCATGCGTAAGCCCTGTTGCGTGACGCTTTTGCACTCACCGTGGTTCCCTAATAGAATCTGCTCTTTAAAGAAAACAAGGATCTCTAGCTGCTTTTCCGAGATGTGCACTACTGGCTCCGGAGTAACTGGCAGGAATTTTTGCACAATTCGAAAGATCAAGGTGCTAGTAAATAATTGAACATCTTAAGATAAAGTAGGATTATCATCTGGAGCAATGTTGACCTCAGGACAGAAGTGCGAGAGAGAGAGAGAAAGAAAGAGAAAGAGAGAGAGAGAGAGAGAGAGAGAGAGAGAGAGAGAGAGAGAGAGAGAGACTGAGCCAGAATTGCCAGAATCTCTGACAGAGGTTTTTCACGGATTAGTCGCATGTAAGCCGGGCAAATGTTAATAGGTACATATTGTACAGCCATGTCATTTCAACTGAAGCTTTATGGGAACTAATGTGTATCGTCTTTAGATTGAGATTCCAGGTTTTCACCCCGTGTAGGTGCATTGTAGGTGGTTATCGACAACCTCACATCCCAAATTTCCTCTTTACCCTAAGAAAAAATTTTCTAAGTGAAATCATCCAACGAGAAGGAGTCGTGTTCACCTGTACCATGACTATGTCTATGGCAGGAAAACGTAACTCTGGAAGAAGTTATGGAGGAAAGTTTCTTGTTGTAATACACATCTCTGCCACTGTATATGAATGAGGAACGGTAGACAACGTAACTTCTTGCCTTTTCTAAGAGAATTCATAAAAGCGTAGGGTGTTTCTCACAGGATTGATTATTCGAACTACTATTTTGAGAAGGACAGTAAGAGTGCAACGTTTTCGATTTCCTCGCTGCCCGTTCAAGTGTACGGAAATCCATAAAATATACCTTTAGCCGAAGTACTCGAATGAAAAAGAGTCACAGGATTGTTAACGTTTTGCGTGTTTCGCCCCAAATGAACGCTTGTACCCCAATAACAACGATCTATTAGTTGATGCAACTAATCTCACTAACAACGATCCATTCGAATGAGGAAGTCGTTTCGCTCTAGCAAAAGCAAAGAACTGACTGCACACAAGCAAGGTTCAAGCAATTTTTCCACTCTAGAGAGGAAATTCTCTTCAGTGAGCACTGCTTCGAGCGAAGTTCACAGCTAATGGCGCTCACATGCGTTCCGGAAAGTTTGCAGTAATAAAGGCTGAAAGTGCATCGGAGTAACCACCGAACAAGCTTCGAGGGAAAATCTCTCGAAGTGTTGTTTTGTGGAATACGTAAATGGTGACATGGAGGTATTGGTAGCGTAGTGGGATCTAACAAGAAAAAAATCAGGAGCATAGTTCCCACCAGCGATCCTTCTTCAGTGCATCATGAAAAAAAAAGTTTCGTGTGTTGAAAAATTAGAAATTCAAGCAGTTCTTTCGAAATTACTAGTTAGTTGATGAATGAGCAAAATGTATGAGGTCCACAGGAAGGGAATCATACCGTAACTGCTTAGAATTTTATCAGGTACGAGTTAAACTGAGAAATAAGAAGACCAAGTGGTTTCTTTCCAACAACGCTAACTAAGGTGAACCGTCGAAATTATCAACTCTCAGAAAACGTAACGCAATGGATTTTCATAAATTTCAGGATGGCCCCACAAACGAATTTAATATTCTCTAACTATAACAGAAAAACATGCATCAAGGAATAGGGTTGTTAGTACCGATGCACCTATTCGCTAAGCCGTATTTCTCCAGGAGCTGAAGTACGAACAGAGTTGAGAGCTCTGCCAAAGACAATGTGAGAATTTTTGCCTGCCTATTCACAGGAGCATTCTAATGGATCAGAAGCTGAGCTTTGCGCCTTATTGGGTGGAAAACCTTCCGAATGAATGCTGCCACAACAATGACTGCGCCTTGGGCTCAAATTGTACCACTTTCTGGAGGGAATATCGAGCAATAATAGTGGCTATGTGAAAGGAGTAAACGAATTCTTCAGGAGGAATCCGTTAAATGACGTCTGCAGGTGAATGCAGAGAATTGACATTTCAATTCTGTGGATATGTGGATTAAAACAATTTTTCCATTATGGAGAAACCGTGGAGGTAAGTAAGTCAAACCACATCTTACATTTGAAGTGAGGTGCGTTGTCGGGAGATTTTGTTATCCTTGACTCCTCCACTACGACTGTAAGGGAAGAACAGAAATGGAGAAAGCAAAGCTATTGCTTTGTTAGCCACAAAAATCCAAAAACTTAGTCCATTAAAGGAGCACAGTAGCACTGCCTACACGAGATTTCCAGGATCGTTGGTTACATGGCGGAAGGAGTAGTTCACACGCCTCTCATCATTTCTCAAGCATGCGGAAGAAACATGGGGAGGAAGCGTATAGTTCCCAACAATGAGGCATGTACTCGTCGGCAATACCTGTTGTTTATAGTGCGTCGCCAAAGTCCTCTGATAAAGAGAGGAAGGATGTCCAAGGTGAGTATTTCCTTCTTGTACTACTCCGATCTCTGAGACTTTGTTCTATGTTAGCTTATGACATGATAAGCGAGGATTCAGGAAAGCAAGAAATGTGCTTGCTTCCTGGACAAAATGATGTAACTTCTAAGGAGTTTCATAGCAAACGAGCAAAGTTTAGTGCTGCACAATACCCTAACGGTTTTTTTTTTCAGGCGTGAGATTCAGAAGTAACAAATATTTTGTTAGATCTACGACGCAGAAATAATAAACATGCTCTTTGGCAGTTTGGTATGGTCTGACGGCTCTGAAAAGGCGACTCTTCTTATTTCAGGATGAGTGACTTAGACGAGGATGTTTTCGTCTACTTAAGTATGTATAAATGTCATTATTGTGTATGTGAAGCGAAGCGAAATGACTCAGATGGCATCTCATTTCAAGCAAGTAACATCAACAGCAAACACGTGCCAGATTTACATGCATTATTAGCAGTGCTAATCTCTAGAATGGGCAAGAGGAACGATTTAGTCATAATCACGGCAGATTCTGCAGAAAATTATAACACAAATAGCAAGGATTGCTGAGTAAAAAGGTCAGCGCCAGGACTGCGAGCATATTTTATGAAAACGCTTCTCTGGATATCGTTTCATAGTGAAGCGATCGTATAGGAAACGAGAACGCACGCTACTTGGGCAATTAGCGCAGTAGTTGAAAACAAAACACAAACACCACCCCTAATTTTTGCAATAAATCTACATATAGGAATAACAATCCCTAACAAATCAGAGAGCATTTCTTCTTTGGTTTTTTATTCAGCAAAACACAAACGCATTTATTGCGCAGTGTGATTTATTAACTTGGATTCGTTGTGTAGTTTTTTTTTGCTTCAACTAGTAGGCATCGGCAACGTAATATGATCATTGTGTGTTCACGGCCTACAGATCCTATGCAGCTGCTAAGCATGGAGGAGAGTAATCATACGAGGGCAAAGTGATACACTGTGCTCGTTAGCTATTCAGAGTTTTATAAAAGTAAAATGAGCATCAAGCCGAGCTTCACTTTGAAGACAAGAAGGATAATCCGAAGTTGCAGGGCCCAAGGACAATGAGAGGACATACTCGATACATTCAGAAAAAAACCTTCCGACAGAAAAAAAAACTGAAAGATGGAGTGAAGAAGAACTCGATGAAAGCGCAGGTTCCGCACTTCCCTGTTCCATCAAAAAACACCTTAACATTTTAATAGAAATGTATTAAGAGGATTCACTCATGAGTAAAGCTTATGATATCTCCCGATAGCGCTTTAACACTATTTTCAAGTAGTCTTCACAGCAAAGATAGGATACGCTTCGGACCTGATGAATGTGTGGGGGCAGAGAAGGGGGGCCGTTGGGATCACAACGTCGACATGGGTAGCTCTCGGTTATCCCAGGATTGACTGATTACGGTCATTAGCGTGCGGCTGTTGCAACATCACCACGACATAAACCAAATTTACATGACAGCGAAGAGATCTGTGGGTCTCGATGGGATATCATTGGAGTCGTATCAGTTTTAGTGCGGCAAGGTATATCAAACATAAATGTTCCGATTTTGGGACGTTTCTCACTCGCTGCTTACTCGGAATAGAATCCTTAGGGGCAAGACAAGGACTGAGCAGAATACTTCTTCAAAAAGGTCAAATTTTATCATTATTTCCTAGCCAAAGTCTAACGAATGAAATGTTTTGCTATGTGTTTATGAATTTCTAGCTTCTGGCCTTGATATTGGTGAAACTTCCGTGTTCGAAATATCCCGTGCATGATAGACATTTATGCGAGTTATATAGAGAAACTGATGAGGCAAGAACGGCTCAGAAATCGTTGGTTTTAATGAAGCTGTCACGTAATTGTTATTGAAACGCTGAAAAGGCTTGAATTTATTGCAAAAGAGAAGCCAGTGAAAACTCTTGCATCTCTGCATGATGTCATTATTTCAAGCGGTATGTATCTGAAATATCCGGAATTCAGACCAGGACAAATAACGCACTATAAGTTGATGGGAGACTCAATCATGTTCAGTGTCTCCACAAAAATGCACTGAAGTGAACATTGGTGTTCACTGTTTCAGCTTCTTGGAAAATATGTACATGAAAAATGAAACCTTATAAAGGAGGTAATAATCGGAAGAACTACTATCCTGCTTCTTGGTTTCTATTTATATTGCCCAGAATTTCCATGTATGCCAGTACACAGGTAATACAAAACATATTTATAAAGTAAAAAGCTGTTAGGTCAGCGATTCCGTTGCGCTCGAAGCAGTAAGCGGTGGGTTGCACTATGAAATGTTTACACTTATAGCAATTCTAGTAGCGGTAGTAATTTCGGCCTTTTTCTCCTCTTACCTCTAGGGCAACTAGTATCTAAAACTATCAACACTATACCGCATATGTAAGTAACCCTCCATCGGTTTTTTAGATATCCTGGTTTATCCTAGTTGTTTTTGCGATTATGATAGTTGTCACGGGACCCTTAACATTTCATCTTCGTTTAGGCGTTGCACCTGTGGTGTAAAAGATTATAGAAGTGTAGAAAAATTAAAAATTTATCCTTTTCTCGGAATGCTCCAGTAGAACTTGTCACGCTTCACTATGAAGTGGTTACGGGCTTCATTAACCATATGACAAGGTATTCTGCCCTCTAAGTGTCACTGTACCTACTTCAAACTATTCCGGTTTCTGTAACAAAGACAATTCCCATGTGATTTCTTAGTTTTTTTTTTCGAAATTCAAATAGTTTAATCACCTTTGCTTCTAGATTCACTTAAGATCGCCTTACTATGATGTTCATCTAGAATCTACAGAGCAACAGGCGGTAAACAGGATGCACATGAGACATCACCCAAAAGCCCAAAGTTCATAACCGTCCAGCCAGTGAGTAAATAAGGGTGAGCAAAAATGAGAGAATGCTTAATGACGATGATGTTGTTTTGGGAGGGGTTTGTGTGCGAATCTGTGATCAACAATCCATCGCTTATTATTCGTCCCAATCCCAGCGAATCGCAACCAACCGAATACCTTCGCTAACTGGAATGTTGCCAGCTAAAAGATACTCGAGTTTACTCCTGCTCTAGGAAGTTCTACGAGGTGTTGGAGGGAAGAGTACCGGGACGAGCACGTGCAGACTAGTCACTCAGCCCTCCGTTGAACAAGTTAGATCCTTGCATGCCCCGAAGGAACACGAGTACTCTTTCGATCTTTTGCTCACTCTCGGCGCTAAGTGCATCGAGTCAACAGCGAACAAATTGACTCAGATCCGAGTCAATCAGCACATCCGGCGAGAATTAAGGACAAACAGAACGAGCAGCTATTTTTGTGAGGCTTCTCTATGGCTATAATTATGATCACACATCGGCATAGGAGGATTCCATGAACACTTCCTTCTGAAGGAAAACAATATATCAGATGCCCATTAGCAAAAAAGAAGCTCACATGAGAAGGCATCACATAATTTGCACAACATTCGTTGTTCATTCGTGAGGTAGGGTTGATTTTGGACATTTCTTGAGAGATGTGCTTCATATCACCCAGCCCATATTAACGTCATACGTTTGATGAACATATGAAAAACAAGCGATTTCTCGTTTAATAGTGCAGACACCCATTCAATTCCGTGGGGAAATAGAACCTTGGTAATGAATCCGGTAGACGCTCGAAGAGGTCACACCACATTGCACTTTCTTATTTGTTTAATTTCTATTACAAAACATCTTAATGCTGCTGGCAAGGCGCTGAATAGGAGGAAACGCGAGGAATTTTTACTCGAGAGGGAAGTGTCCATTTGGAGGCGCGCAGAGTGTCAACGCTGGATCTCATGAGGAGAATGACAAATGTAATAAACTCGCGCTTTCCTGTTGTTCAAAGCGAACAAGAGCTCTCCGTCCGAAATTCACCAGCGTACGCCAGCCGTCTATTTGGAGCTTCTTCAGGGGAAGTGTCTCGATGTATCATTAGCACTAGGATGTGCAAAAATCCTTAGACTACCCGCGACGCGAGTGATTCTGCTTACAGCAGGGTTGTTCAGGTGAATACTACGCTGTATTAAGGAGAAGATTGCGTAAGACAGCTCCGGAGATGTAAGAGATGTTCTGGCTAAAATTATATGTGGGCAAATGGGTATAACAGGTTTTTCATGGGCATTATTTGGTCGCATTTGGTCTAATTGTCTGAGAAAGTTTTTCGTTGATCTCTAGAAAGGTTAACACCTCTTAGTGGCACCCCACCATGAAGAAAAAAAACCACATTCATTACTCGGTCATGAGTTCCTTAGGGTGGGATGTGTACTGTCTGAAAGTGCGTAAAATCGCTCACGTTCGATCAAACTATTAGCGGGGGAGGAATAGTAGCTGTACAGGCTATGAATTCTGAAGGGGACTCGCCTTAGGGTATGAAGTAGAAAACTTTGAATAAGTAAGCGTGTGAGGTTGACGGTACTACTCGAAAAACAGAAATCCCATGCGAATAGGCTAATTTTCCTTGACGGCTCCGAGAAATTATAAGTACAACTGAACTACTTCACGTATGCCAAAAAATCCTTGAGTTCTCTGCAGGCCAACAAAAAGGAAGTTCTGTATCAATTTCTGATCAGGAGAAGGAGGATGCAGGCCACTTGTAAGGTTGGCGAGGATTTCGTGTATCTTACGGTCTTTGATGATAATGGCTACCCCTATGAAACATGCTCTTTTTCATTCGGAAATCCCAAAATCTCGGATGAAGCGAGACATATTCGCAATTTTGCCTGCTTAATTATGGGAGATTCACACAGCACTAGAGTTAGCAGAGAGAAAATAGCCGTTATAAAACCCACATCCTGGGATAACACGAGCTGAAAATGACGATAAGAAGACAAAGCCAGTGTGACGTCTAGTTTGTCGTCAGCTCACGTTCTGCGCTGTTAGCGAGTTGAACTGGTAATCAACGTGAAGCGCACAAAGTGTTTTGCGAGTTGATCCTCGCATGCAATGGACAACGGACAACGCATGGCTGATTTGCATATTTTCGCATGCCTAGCAACGAAATTAAATAAGAAAGGAATCCTTCATTTGTCGAGGATTCGTAATGCTCATGAAGAAGTTAAATAGCATCGGAGAAGCAGGAATGCTCCAAGCAGTGCCTTCTCTCTGTCTATTGTTCGAAGAGAAGGAAAACATGGCTGAATTCAACTTCCACGTAACAATGTACATTATAATTGAGGAAAAAAGGAAGTAGAGCAAGAATCACCCCAATGAAAGCTACCAGGAATAACAACGTTCCCAGATTCTTCAGGGATTCGAGTCATTGCAAGTAAGGATGCAAAAAACTTATTGTTCTCAGAGAATATAAAGGCTGCATAATCTACGGGCGTTGATAATTATCATGGTGTTGCGAAAATAATTGTTGTTTCTCGGTACACACAATTAACTTCTCACTCCTGTCTGGTTTGAGCAACCTCAAGTCATTTGGCTTGAGTTCCAGTAGGGCTTTTCCTTCTATTTTGAATGCTGCTAGGATATTCTGACTAGTTCTCTCCTAGGCTCTTCTGTAAAGCTGCGAAAAACGGTGAACGAACCAGATTTTCCTGGTGATCACACTTCCTAACTTCAAACTCTATAACTCTTCACCGAAGGTACCCGGCAAACTCGATTTTGTATTGGCAGGAAATCGTTTGCCTGACGGACAGTGAGGTGCTGGTTTGAGGAGTTTTCCTCCGGTGATTCTAAACTCAAACACAAGCATGGTTGTGGTCGCAGGATGTCAGCATGAGACTGAGTGATCACACAGAACATAGCTCCAGCAAGCACAAGTATATATGGGTAAAGACGCTAGCACCCTAAAGCAATTATTCTAGATTTTAGGAGTTCGATAGTGTTGAGGATGCGATCCAGGTCTAGTGGTCTCCAGCCTAGTCGCGCAGTCACAGCAGAGTCCTATTCCTATTTTTCGAAGTCATCACCGGACACCTACAACCCGCACGCGTTGCATCAGGCCATTTTGCCTTCTTGAACTTAAGAAGAAACAGCCAAATGCGGTTCAAAAAATGCACTGGCTCACTCTAGCACCTCGTTAGTCATCCTAGATCAAAGTCAACCTGACCTTCCTCGGAAAACACAGGAAACATCGGCTTCGTGTACGCTGTTTTACATACGTAGGTCTGCCGCGCGCGGGTGGTAAGTGTCCGATACTAGATTTTGAGTTCATGTCCAGGCTTTTCTTGTCCCAGGTGTTGTGAAGCCTAACACTGCGAAACTCATCCAGCAAAAACTGAAGCAGTAAGGCATTGAGGTGCTTGATTATATTCCTCCTCCCTCAGACATCTTTGTACACCTTTGCATCACCTTAAATCACCTATTGCGAGCACCGGATGCAAACCTGCGACAGCAGCAGATTACAGATCCGGGGCATGCTGAAATTGCCTTCCGCAAGTTTGCGAATCCTTGCAACCTCAGTTGTCAGTATAGATGCATGCAATGTACTATGGATCGTTTGGAAAAACTAAGTGGCTACCGGTTGCAGTGACTAAAGAGAAAAAGAAAATTCTAGAGCTGATTAGCAGTACAGATAACTAAATGTTAGAGTAAGGGCTCCTAAGAATTCACGCAAAGATCGAGAAGACTCAAGCGATTATGGAGAGAAGTAAGTAATGATGAAATCAAAATGAAATTTATTGCTGTAAACAGCCATTGAGAAGAAATATTCGAAATTTGTGCACTGT
Organism: Ancylostoma ceylanicum; assembly: GCA_000688135.1. Taxonomy (NCBI): domain Eukaryota; kingdom Metazoa; phylum Nematoda; class Chromadorea; order Rhabditida; family Ancylostomatidae; genus Ancylostoma; species Ancylostoma ceylanicum. The sequence goes on along the minus strand of JARK01001350.1, from coordinate 921,176 downwards.
TGCTCTTGAAAGCATACTTTACGATATAATACTTCACTGGGAATGGATGGATGTAAGAACCTACTAAAATTTCATGGGGCCTTTGATCACACCTTCGATTTTTCCGAAACTTCGTGGACGCAGACTATTCTCAAGTGGTGGTTTTGTAGAAATCGTCATAATGCTGTCTGGAAGTGCAAAAAGTTTGCAAATGCAAAAGCAAAGAACTTGATCGCTTTGATTGCAATTTGCTTTGCCAACTCAGATGAAAAGTCCAGCAGTCGGTGCAATAACAAAGGCAGCAATTGTTGTGCCATACGTAGTCCAGAAGTGGGATAAAAGAACAGCTTTTAGTTGAATGCAAAGCTTGGAAATGTAGCTTCAACTGTTGGAAAGAGGAAGTGTCCGACTCAGGAAATTTTATTATTGTCTTATTTCAGGAATGAATTGCAGGCAATGCAACATGTGTCTGCAAAAGATCCTGAGAAGATTTGCACGATGTTGTGCTTATGGAATCATCACTACACATGCCATCAGACTCGAATCGGGTAAGTAAGCATTGTTATGTTGGCTGAGCCAGCTGATTAACGCTGCCCAGACCACCTCTAAACAAATAAAACCACTGCAATGTGACGACGAAAATGAAACGCCTCATCGTTTCTTCAATCCACGAAGAAGACACGGCATCTCTCCTCGGGATGACGATAGTGGATATTTGGAGGAAAGTTTGAGGCTATTCAGGCCATTCAGGATCATGGCCCCATACATGCCGAGGAGAAGAGCAACCTTTATGAATGTGTGACGACATTCTGAGAAGTTTGGAGACGTTGCCACTAAGAAGGTGGCTTGTTGCTGCTATTACTATTTCAACAGACAATAGGAGTTTTCAGCACAATCGAATAGCAGAGACAAATGAGGGATGGAATCATGGATGGAAAAACAAAGACGGGATGGAGGCAACGGGAAACCCCCACAAGGAAAAATATGAGAAAATGGATCTTCTCAGTGACATACATATATCCTTGTTCTTCAGATATCAGGAAGAGGAACTTGCCAATTTGAATGTATTCGTGAGCTCCTGACAAAATACTAATGCCTCACGTAACACCGGTGTTGCAAAAATTCTTTTCGGAAATTCAAATGCTACAAAAAGCAGACGTTCACGCTATAATCCGTAAGAGAAACACGACGTCTGCCTCGAAATTTCTCACTAGCCAATGCTTAACTAAGTAAACTTGACGGACTGAGTTGATGTACATGGACTTTCATGGGATGATTTTGCGCGTATGTACACACGTGGGTCAGCGGCTTATGCTAAACGAGTGATTAGTGTACGTCGAGGTGTCTGCCATTGCAGAGTAGGAAAAAACCAAACGAAATTGAGCGCTCGTACAGCCTTAATACGTCGGTCGTTAGGCAAATGCAATGGTAATTTATCTGGGCCTGCTCGGACAAAATGAAGGACAACGAATTTTCCATGTTTTGTTTCTCTATAGTGGCCTTAGGAAGTTGGATTACTGTGACATCATGGAAGGCTTGTAAAAGGTAAAAGGCTAGGGAAAGATAATGGGATCAAACGATGAGGGTAGGGGGTGCCTCGGAAGCATGGGTATGACTAGAAATCCTTGCAGGCTAAGAAAACAACAGAAGAGCTCCTACTATACAGAAATGGACACTAATGACGTATGGAGGTTTACAGTGAACCGGAATACCGAGGGTGGCTCTGGGGACAGCTGAACAGGGCTTGAAGTGCGAGAAATTTGTTAATCCTAATACCAGCTAATACCAGACGCCCACCAAATGAGTGAAAAGCAGACTGAGCCGGGATGAAAAGAACATCCGGGAAAAAAACCGAGAGTCGCAATAGGATCCAGTTCTTATTAGGGATGCGTTGAAACGAGTCAAGAATCATATCAATGGTTCCACAAATGTAGTAGGAGTTCCACATCAAGATCAGGATAGGATAGCAGGCTCCAGCCTAGCCTACACACTTGCTTCATTTGTCTAAAAATCCAAGATGACGAGAATGAGCACAGGTTGTAGATGATTATTTTGAACCCGAGCAGCAAATGTGGTCTGTTATTCAGCTGCTAACTAACTGAATCGGCAACGCCTTTTGAAGAATGCTCTGAGGTGTTTTCTCCCGAGTAAACGCGTTAGTCGGCTTTTCATTACATTTGGAAGCATCAAGTAACGTTGATCTCGTTCAAGAGGAAACGAGGCCCAACTTCATTTCGCTAGACATCACAGCACACTAACCGCCCGTGCTCGTGTCCGTCCAATAATAAAGCTTTTTGCAGCGCCTGCTTGGCTATCCAGACTGGAAGTCGGCAGAGCTCTGAATGGGCATCTTTTTGCTCTTCCTACATAGCATGAATCACTGCTCCGATGCGGTTTTTGAAGACGTCGATCCACGTCTGCCTGAATCCTTGCTGTCCTCGGAATTTCGCAATCTCATCCTTTAAATTGCTGGAGAAGTAATGCGTCCCATGTTATTGAGTTGAGTTCAAAAATAAGACGCAGTTACGGATAGCGGTTAAGGTTCTTTCGGAGAAGGGAATTTTCAGCTACAAAATCCTGGCTGCTCGTCATATAATGCTCATTTTTCGCTCTGCATAAATTAAATCTTGCCCATTTGCACTGAAAATACACGCTGGTGGAGCCCTATTCTTCCTATTATTATTTTCCCCTCTTTGCTGGTTTTTCCCTCTTCGCAACAGGCAAAAGAGGACAAGGCAGCTATGATGATGATACGTGGAGCTAAGGATTCATTTACAATCCAATGTCCTCTTCATTAGAGATCACATTAGATATTGTAATGAAATGTCCACATCGTGTGCTCACGATTGCCTCTGAGAACAACAAGAAAATCCTAGGAAGGCATCCAAAGCACAGTCTGAGATGCTGTTTTCACCAAAATTCAAAAGGGCCATTTCCATTTCTACCCCTGGTCAAGTTTTATACCTTCTCTTCAGGACACTCGCAAATTGAGAGTCAAACTGGAGATACTGGAAATTCCACAAATTTCGACCAGAAGCTGGGAATTGTGCTCGTAATCTCTTATGTTTTCTACTTTCGAATGGACATTAAGCACCATTTGCCGAGTACGTGCAACCAGTTAACGACCACTACACAACGAGCACCGTGAAAGGTGTTGCAGTGGAAAGTGCTGCACCACCCGTGTCGCTGTATCAGTTGATGATGTAGCACCCACGTTGATGCGCAAGCCACTACAGCAACACCTCCTTGTCGCTGTATGGAGGCTGTGACGTCACGTGTTGCTGTTAAGAAGTGAGTAGCGGTGGCAACACCATGTACACCAGAGCTCTGGACAACGGAATCCCTTTCCATGGAACTTGGGATTTATTTTGGAATTCGCTCTCAAAGTCGAGTTACGTGATAAACGGGTAAGTTGCACCGTGAAAATTCTGTATGTTGGAAATTTTGACCGGACATTGCCTTTAATAGAGGTGAGACCCATGCGAGTAGTCGAGGAAGTCTGAAACGTGTTTATTATCATGATTGGTAATACTGCTGACGACACATGATAGTATTAAACTAACGTTTCCTTGCACTCCTAGTTTTTTCCTTAGTCATTTCTAGCACAATCTTCTATCTTGTTGTATCCACAAAGGAAAATCCTGACGCATAGCAGCCCATCCGGAAGTGACAGAGAAAAGCATTGGCGGGAAAGACATCTCATTTCTATTCACGCTGAAGGCGGACGTTAGAATTGCAGATCAAGCTAGTGGAAAGGTACTGCAATTTCTACTCAGAATTTCGGTGATCGCGCTTATTGTACATTAATATTCATAGGCAATAATGAGAGTGATAAATTGTTGCTTTGAATTGCCTGGTTGTAAACAATTCGAATGGTGTTGCATCGTATCCGAAATGTGAGTTATTCAACCATGGAGTTGGACACAATATCCGGGTAACAAATGCTCTCAGCCCTTGACATCGACTTTAACGAAATTTGGGAGGAGCTCAAGAGCACTGATGGTGATTAGGGATCTCCACAGTAAGAATTCATAGAAAAAGGAAGCGAAAATAACTAGGAGGAAGTAGAATAGAAAAGATGAAAAACTAAAGCTCCAGAGATTGAGAGGATTCCTCATTTCTTTACCTAATCAATCATTTTTCAAACCCTGCAACTCTCAGCAGGAGTCCATGTCAAGCCAGGAGCTTCGGGTCAAGCCCCTTAGTACTTGTTATACCAGGTTTTGTGCTCTATTCTCTCATTTGCATGCTAGATTCAATGAGATGTGCAGTTTTGACTGTCCTAAAAGTCTTATATTTAATAATAGCACTACATCCTCCAATGAAAGTTGAGATGAATTGGAAATGTTCAGTAACATCGCTACTGGAAGGCAGGGAAGGCTCAGATGTTTGAGGAGAACAGGAAAAATTTTCGTCGTTCAGAGAACTGCATAGTTGTAAATGTGATATTTACAAGCAGTTTCAGCTCGGAATTTTTTGAATGAAAGCATATTCCCTCAAACTGCAATGTAAGATATTTCATCGAATTCTGATTCAAATGGTCGTTGATTCTGAGTCAGATGACTTCCGGTAGCCGATTTCTTAATCGCACAGAACACCTAGAACACTTGGTTCCTGGATTTGGTAAACCATAGTATGGTAGAGCTCATGAAAACCGACAAACATCAGAGCATTTAGAGGTATTGATCAAGGATTGTATACACGACATCAGCGATGTCAAGAAGTGAGACATCCCCTAGCCAGATGTGTCTGTTTACAGATCACTGCTTGATGCATGGTGACATTCTGCTTCAGGACTCCGTTTTGCTCAAGAAACAGGGCAAGACTGTAGGGAAAATTCAGGACAGCAAAGTCATGCACAGCATTGACTGTCCTCAATAAGTGATTTTCCAGGAAACCAAACGTTATTTCTCATTCTGGAGACGAAAAAAAGGGAAAAACTGGAGGTTGCAAGGTTGCAGACGAATGTAACATCAAAAGTTCCTCGGGTTGATAAATTAACAAATTTCAGTTGTGGTCAGTTTTCTAGTATAGATTTGCCGACAAAGAAAGGCAGCGAATCATCGGCGCCCACTATTTCCAATTCAGATGATTTCTGGACCGTCCAGGAAGCTTTTTGTGGTCTTCGAAACCAAAGCCGTATGCGTGTGTGTGAGTCGAGAATTGTTGTCAACGTTAATGTAGTGAGCTACACTTAATTTAGGATAATGCCAAGAGGGCTACTAGAAGCCTATACCACTCAGAGCTACTGATGTGTGGGTGTTGCCGTCTTATTTGGGAGGAAAACAAACCGAAATGAGTGGTGTGAAGAGAGCGTGAGTGTGAGCGATAGCAGTGTAGTTTTGTCGGCCGTAAATCACCAAAAACAAACGATACACAGGAAATGAGTAGTGGAAACGCGAAGCTGGAGACGCATCTCAATCTATGGGAATGAGGAAGTTCTTCGGCAAATCTGGGCGGTGTTACTAAGAAAACTAAGAGGAATTCAGGGTAAGCCAACTTCTATTGTAGCCACAACACTGCTACTGAACTTTACCAAAAAAAACTGCTCTTTCATGATTTTCTTGAGTACAAAAATACTCAAACTTTGTAGGAAATATGTCTGAACGTGGTCGACTCAGCCCTATCGACTAGATCCAGGTCCTCTAAGGGAAGGCACTCACAGGAGTACTCGTGTTTGAGATGTTGCCGAATTCCAGAAATTCGAAGGACGTAGAGCTCGTATCCAATGAATGAATAGTGCGAAAAATCCACGGAATACGAAAGTTGTTGTACAAGCTCTTGAATCACGGAAAACGAGTTTTGTGTGTCCCTGTATACCATATAATATGAATTCCACCCACGCTCTCAGAGAAGTGACTGTTACGTATTCTGGCGCATCGTCCAGAAAAAGCCCACATTAACGGACAACTTCAACTACCGCCGGTGCAGTATCTCCGCAGCTACGTGACGATTACATTTGCTTTACTCAATTTTTTTTGATTCGCTTCCAAAATATTACAAGGGACCTATCCCAGAGGGGAAACTTACGCATCTCAGAGGTGAAAATCGCCGTGAGTGCCGTTGCATTTCAAAAAGCTCGAAAATCGAAAAATTATACAGGCTCAAGTTCGCTATAACATGCACAACTCTGCTAGCAAAAAGGAAATGATCCACCTTCAAGAAAATTATGGGTGAGCGATGCTTTGCGACGGATTAACGCGACGCGCGTCTTTTTTTTTGCAGAGATTAGGAGTAGTATTCTTCAATATTGCGCCACACAGGTTGTTAATTGAGCACGTTTATTAGGCCTACGTCGATGTTGTTTGGTTTGGTGGATTGAAACGTAAGGTAAGAAAATCTTGGACCACTTTCCGCCCTCTGAAAACGACGTAAAGTCGAAACGTCAGCCTAATAAACCTGCTCAATTAACAGCCTGTGTGGCGTAATATTGAATACCGGTATCTATCAACAATGCCCTAAGTTTTATGAACAGAGAACGTTGAAGCTATAAGGAGTAGTATTGTCTGGATGCTACTGATATGCAGAGTTCAGAAATTTGAAAGGAGCTGGACAAAATCGAACACTGACAACGTGGCAGCTCTACAATTGGGTGCAAATAATGTAGTAACGCTAAATGAACAAGACAAGACATGGTTAGTGAGGGTAAAACAATTATATAATGCTTCATAATACCAGTGGATTGTTTTTAACTGGGAAAACTTCCGAGGCGATATTGTTGCTTCGAAAAGATCTGGATATTTTCTACCATTCAATAAGGAAGTAGAAATATGATCAAGAAAGAAAAAAGAGAAAAGTTTTCCTGAAGCGCGTACTGTAAATATATACACATCATTGCTTTTGAGTTTATCCTGAAAAGTAGAAAAGCAGCACCGAACACGAATTTCCGGAACTGCTACATTGAAAGATTGAAAGGCTGATTCACCAAAGCTGCTTCCAGAATGCTCGATGTGCCGTTACGACGTAGCGCGAACAAGTGCCGAGCTCCTGAACGAGGCTTATAAAGCTCCTCAGGCAGAACTTCATTAGTTTTACTTTTATTACAAGCACGAGAGTGCGGACAACTTTTTTAGTCATGGAGTAACAGAAATCCGATGCCAAATTGCGCACATGATAGAGAACGAAGCTCATCAGTACATCGATGCGTTAATTGGTCATCACTGAAATATTAGTCAAGGATTGAGTGTGGTTACTCAGAGGTTCTGAAAAATTTGAGGTCTCATGAAGTAGGATAAATTCTACACTCATTCTTGTGACCGTGGCGTTTTTTAGGAAGAAAAAGAAGTCCAAGAAGGAATTGTGTTGCGATAAGAGTGCGCAGAATAAAGCCTTTATCCATGCACAAAATGAGACTCGTGCCTAGTCTAGGCAAAGATTGAGGTAAATCTTGCCTTTCAGGACCGAAAACCAGGGGTCGCGCAAGAATGTGGTGTTGAGTGATGAGGGATGGATGTCTGATCCTGGTCGGCGGCATAGACGCCGCGTCTAATTTAATAGCAGACACGACGCGGCGTACGTTTCACTCATGCGCAAACGAATATCGTGTCGTTTCAGGATAGTGGATATCGTCACCAAAAAATCGCTTCCTGCTGCCGATCCTGGGTAAGCTTCAGCTCGGTGGAGGCGACTGGACACCATCGTTGCCACCCACTTTATCCTACCGTGTCCTACTGCACGACTTTGCTTTCATAAACAGCTGTTGCTCACTGAGCCGTTACCTTATCAGGTTCCTGAATTATTCTTCCCGGAAGATTTTTATACAGTGCAGACTATCAAGGAAGAGCAAAGAGTGCAAGAGCTTTTTGAGGAAGTGTGCAGCTTTGATGAGAAAGCAAGGGGAAACAGGCAGTTCAATGGGCAAGGCTGGAAGAAACTCCTCAGGTATGCCTCTCTAGTTTCACGACAAACAAAGCTGGAAGCAAGAGGAAGGAGCGTTACGCATACGTATTCAAGTACGTATTTGTGTACTATATAATGAGCAGGTACCAGGAAATAGGTAAGTTTTTTCCCTCCGGAGTACGATTGAGTTTCCGCTAGCTACTCGGAAACGAATAACTGTTAGAACGGGGCGAGTACAAAGATTCAAGAGTCGAGTTCATTAACGCTTTGGCGATCCGCCGATAAATGCGTAGCCTGCTTGCGAAGAGCCCATATCCACATTCCAAAGCGTTATTTAGCTCAGCGCTAAATGACTTATGCACATTTACAGGAGGCAAAAAATTTTATGAGATGCCCAGCTCGTCTGTCGGGGTTTCACTAAAAGGTTTTGCGTACGTCAGTTGAGCAGAGTTCTCAGTTCCGATGATGATATTGGTCATATTTTCGATGCGCCGAACGCTATTTCCATCTATATGACAAATTAAATTGCGGAAAGGAACCAAGCCTCTCTTGCCTTCTCAAAAAATTCGAGGGAAGACTAAAAAGCCAAACACTTCCTGACATCTGGAATAAGATTCATGTCTGAGAAAAGCAAGACCAAGCAATAGAAAAAAAGAGCCTTAGGGACTGAGTTGACTCCTGGGCAAAGCACAGAAATATGGTCAACGTCAATTCATCAATGAGGAATACAATCGCAGATAAGTATTCAGTTAGGAGAATGATTCCATTAAGAGCGCGCTCCCGGCCACAATCCATCCTCGTTTAATGGTCGCGAGCACTTTGACAGAGACCTCAAATTCGCCTTCAGTCTCAAGATAAGGAATTGACGCTGAAAAGTAATAAACCGGAAGACGCACAGAGTTTTATTAGATTTCGCCGAGGATGAGCAGATAAATGAGGAGACATAATTTCTTCCGGAAAGGTTAAGGAAAACGTGGAGGATTCTTCAGGATTTATTCAGGATATTGGGGCACGTAGATTTAAAATATCAAATACAGTCTGGTGATAGTCAAAGCTAAAGTAACCGCTAGACGTGAGGAGTAAACAGTATGTATATTCCCTAAAGTACAATTAAAAATATTTATCTAGAGGTTTGTCGGCACAAGTGCCGGGAGTTCTCCTTTATTTTAGCTAATCGATGAGATTTCCGATGACGTCATGCAGGAATAAAGGTACAAAATGACCCCATAGCTATATTTATCAATACTTACATTCTCCTTCAGAGAAAAAACCTTACCGAAAAAGAGCGCTCCCGCGACGATCAAAGCATATGAAATGGCAAGTGAAGTACCACTTCGTGTGTACTACGTTGTTTTCGAGTATTGTTCCAGGAACTAGCAGAATCGCGGAATCGGTGTGCTTATATCCAAGACCTTGTTATTACATGTTAGTGCACTGGAATAAATGCGTGAGATTTTCTAAAGCGCATTAATCGCATTTACAGTAGTATTTCTATGTAGGTTGTTATCCCTTGGCTATTAAGATCCTGAGTAAAACAGAGGCTACAACAAGGTCCCCTTACGGTCAAGAAGAGCAAACCAGATTGAAATGAAACGTCAATGAGAAGATTTACAGAAGCTAGCCAACAGAAACAAATTTATGAAAGGCGGATAATTCGCAAAAACTCGGAGCAGAGCCAAATCCATCCCGCTGATTGACGATTAATCGATTGCCATACGTTTGACCTGAGCAGGAAGAAATGGAAGCGAGGGGTGCCACCACCAATTGCGGAGAAGAAGATTTTTTGGTTGGATCCATTTTTGCAAAAAGAACGCTCATAAATACTGCTAGTCAAGCTGGGAAGATGGTAATACTTGTGTGATTATGGGCATTATATCTCGAAGAAGTCACTTAAGTAAGCTCGCCCGCTCATTTTTGAGGGAGGAGGGAAGAAAATACGTACAATAAAATGCGCACACTGTTATGATGACTTTCGGGTGTGCATCATCGTGAGAGAAAATGGGGCATTTCCTTAATTGGTAAATCGACTGATTGCGCCAATCACAGCGGCCTGGTAACGCCCCATTTTCCCTCACGGTGATATACACCCATGGCTTTCATACTTGAATAAATGGATAATTGCATAAATAAATAAATAAATAAATTTTAGTACTGCCAACCAAATTTGCCAAATGTGATGTGAGTGTCAGCATGCTGCTCAGCTTGATGGATGAAGTTTCTTTTCTTCCTCCCAAAAAAATCTGCATTTTCTTGTTGGGAAAAACATGCAAAGACGATTATCTCGGTTTACATCCTATGTAAAAAAGCAGTGCAATCATATTGAAATAAGTAGAAAATTTCATGCATCTACATAGCTATATATAATGTGATTCCATTCCTGGGCTAGCATTACGTACAAGTCTAAATAGCCAATAGTATCGGGGCTTTTAATATGTAGATGTCACATTTGATGCATCCAAATAGGAAATTCTGGAAAAACCTTTGTCTTAATATGTACTGAGGCTATTTCTCCATGTGGATTAGATAGGGTCCTTGTTCTATGTAGTCCTATGTATCGAAGTTATTCTTAACTCAGCGTTTACCCACATCATAACTCGTCCTCGAAACTTGCACTGGAATGAGCTCTACAACCATGGCACACGTGAAATGAATGTCTTGAATAAACCGGGGACTGTGTATTCTGAAGGACTGCTTGGCCGAGAATTCCGAAATTGTCTACCGTCTCTGAGAACTGACCAGTACCTCACTAAAAATGAACTGTAGCTAGTGTCTCGTTTTTGACATGGTAACATGCGGACTACTGGTACAACACACAATTTTTGTGAGGTTAAGTTTGCCAGCCCTTTGAAGCATTTCATGTTTGTCACTGAAATCATCAAATCGAGCTGGTACGGAACACCTCAAATCCGAGAATAAGGCGACACACTGCTTTTGAGCTCAACTGAAGATGCTAGAAGCGATCACTGGTGTTTTTACCAAGTAGTGGTCACTGGGAAGAGGAAGCCATCTCATACATATATTATCTTACTTCCTCCTTCAGTGATAGAATGTCAATCTCTCTGTTATTGAAACTATAAGATGGTTTGTTATTGTATTAGGAAAAAGAGAATCTCAACCCCAAGCAAGGTATGTAAGACATCCGGAAAAGGGAGAGGGGGTGAACGTTTCTATAGAATATTGTGTACTATGACACTCGTGGAAACTCAAAAATGAGTTCAATCAGGGCAACATGAGTTCATCGGGGCATAGTTCGGAATTCGGGATTAAAGGTCACCTCCTGGTGTTCTCCCACTCCCCAAGCTTGCCTTCACCGCCACACTCTGCACGGCAACATCTTTCACCTAGTCTTTTCATCGAGGTATCTCTTAGCATCCGAGGAAAGTCAGGAAAAGGCTTCAGAATGCATTGTTTTTTTTTTCGGAAGTTATAAAGACAACTTAATAGAAGAAATGTACATAGTTTCAGGGAATAATAAGCAGGGTCACATCTGCATCAATAACGTTCACTTCTAGGCCTTATTTCGTGATTAAGAAGCCAATGAGCTATTTTAGAGAAATCCCCTGTCTTTCAGAGTTTCTGCTGAAAGTGGGTGCAATGCTCCATAAGAAACACATAAGACATGTGAATAATCTCTTTTATTCGTGAGTCCTTCTTCCCAAGGACTGAGTCTCTCTTTCATCAAATTCCCAGAAAATTTCGTCAAAATGTCTGAAGTTTCTCGCCCATCTAATACATGCCTCCATTCAGATTATTCCATGTGAACATGTTCAGACTATGAAAGTCGCCAGAGTCCCTGGAATGAAGGAAAACCTTACAAAACCAGGAATGTAAGAGATTCGGATATTTTGTGTACTAGCGAAAAACGCCAGCTACAGAATTTGAGTTCCATCAGTTCACTAATATTTCGTAGTCATTTAAACATTGTAGTTTCTGGGAAAATATAGTTAAGAACACAAAAAAGGGCCTGGTGAGGTGAAGTGCACGTTCTTTCCAGTGACGTATGTACATTTGTAGTTGTCCTTGGTCAGCAGTTATACCAGAACTTCTTACAGATTCTTATAACTGGTGGAGAGAGATGTTAAGGAAGGAAGGAAGGCCTCTTTAGAGAACTTTTTGGTATGACGGACAACAATCAGACCCATAAAAAAGAACTTCCAACATTTTCCAGCTATTGGTGATTCGTGATTGTATTACAATTGTCCTTTACTACATGCACTTCAAGGAGCAGCCTCGGCAGCATGATCAAAAATATTGTTGAGCCATGTTGTAGTAACTCTGGCCGTACTTAGCTTGTAGCGAGAATAATTCTGGCCGCACTTAGCCCGTATATTTCGAACCTCTTCTTTCTTTTTTCCTTCTGAAAGTCTTGAAAGCGGTGAGGGTCAAGTATTTTTGTCCATTGCTACTTAACTCAAAGCATAGACGTAGCTAAAATTATGCGACTGAGTGTGTGACATTGAACGGGTCCTCCCATATCAAAGCGTCAAATGAGAATAGATTCCACGGCTAGGAACTAACCATGCTTCGTTAGAGCCTAAACACCGAACTACAGAAAGCAGAAAAGTTGGGCTCATAAAAGACAGTTTCAGCTAGTTTCTTTCACGGAACTCTTCGTAGATACTTGTCCAGATAAAGTATGCAGCTATCCATCAACAATTAGGAAGCGGAAAGGGGCCATGGAGCATAGGTCAAATGCCTGACAATGCCAAAGTTCTTGGAGTGGGGATCAGATAGTCTGATACTCACCTCAAAACTTTCGAAAATACTAGTAAGTTCAGAGTCCAAAATTCATTGAAAGGGAAAATGTCTAGCGTTTCGATGGCAGCGTGAACGGGAACCTTCACCCAGTCAACGCCATCAATAGCAAGTTTCTCCAGCCTTATGAATACCAACCAGAAATTTCCTGAGAATTCGGAGGAAAAACACAGACTGTGTGGGCATAGGGAAACGAGGTTGAGATTGTTAATCATGGGGAAATATGAGAAAATTGGCTCTTGGAAATAGGTGAACTTAATCGAATGTTCTTATGCATCAATGGTGAGAAAATTAGGTGATGCTAACAGCGTGCTTTCTCAGTGCAGGTATGTGAGCATCGAGAGGAATATGGTGAAATGCATGCAGCCGGGGTTGGCGGGGGGAGGGGAGGGGGGGGG